>APFE030405490.1:13580-25729 GCA_000404065.3 Pinus taeda
TCCACCTGATCTCCTCCTGCACAAGATCTGACCATAGTCTTTTCCATCCTGGCAACTTCTCCCGACCATTGACAGAGTCCTGATAGGAATGCCAACTCTTCGGAAGACCAAGGAGAGCCAAGCTCACCAAGTCCTCATCATCGACAGTAACCCCCACACTTCCCCGCTCATCTCGACACTGAGTGAACTTCGTGAGATACTTGGGCATACTGTCACCCTTCTCGCATTTGATGTTTCTGAATTTATCTTTGAGCGCCAGCTTCCTCTGATTGCTCTTGCTTTGGAATAATTATGTTAACGATTTCCACATCAAATATGGAGTAGCCTTTCCATGGAGGTTGGACACAATGTGATCCTTCATGCCCTCCAATAGAATCCTTCGACATTTTGCGGTCTTCTTTTGCCAAGCATCAGTAGGCTTTGGGACATCCGTCTCTATGAACTCCTTCAGCCCGTTATGATCCAATACTGCCTCCATCCTGTCCTTCCATGCAATATAGTTCGTACTGCCCTTAAGGGCATACTCCAATTGCAACCCTGTGAAAGACATCTTAGTTTTGACACCAAGAAAACACTGCTGCAAATTCGAATTCCACCAGCTCCAACTCAACCGCTTCCGATCTAGAATTCATGAGAACAAGGTATTTCTTTTATAGAGATCGACTGTGTGGGCATTCACCGGATATCTCACCTTCCAAAGGAAGGATGAATCTAGAGGCTACCTGGCCCGATTACAGACTTTGCCTGAAGAAATAGAATGTAAACACTTCTTGAATAGTAGATCTGATGATCAACAGCTCTGATACCATGTAGAACCTACTCTACAAATTAGAGAGCTCCGATACCATGTAGAAATTTTGAATAATAAACACATATTCAATGGAGATTATCCTGATAATGTACTATTGCGGAATACATACACAATACATAAGCTCCTCTACGTTGATCATCAATAACAATAAAACATCAAGAGCATGCACACATTAACACAATATGTAACCCAGGGAAAGCTTACAGCTGAAAGCCCCACACTATCTGTATATTAATGATTGAGAACATGTAACATTACAATAGTCAATACTTCTCACAAGTATCTAGCACTATCTCCACCTGTTACACACAATACAACTCAGATCTGATCTCCAAATCTATTCCACTGCTTGCCTGCCTCCACTGCTCAATACCTGCTCAAGAATGGATGAGAATGGTTGAACCAAACTGGTATTTACCTCAAAAGAGTCACTCACACTGGGAATCACATGAGCAGAGGCTATAATCACTTGGTATTGGCCAATTGTCATTGGCATAACTCAATCCCATTGATTGTGCAAATCGTCATGCACAACTATAGTCACAACTGATAGCAATCTGATCCTCTAACACCTGTCCCTGCTGAACTGAGCATGCACTGACATGCAACTGAGTTAACTGATGTATTCTTTAGTTGAATTATGAGTTAATAATTAGTTTAACAACTCATCATTAGTCTATTTGCAGTTAGACTAATTACAACTAGTTTAACCAAGTCAAACTGAACACAACTCCATCAACTCCACAATCAACTCCACCAAACTCAACTAATGGAGTTCTAACTGAAGTCATGCATGCAACAACTCAACTGACCCAAAAAGAAAGTGTATTTACTTTTGACAGCTACATGTGCCACATCCGTAGCTCAAACTGAAGTGCTCCAAGAGAATAAGATAAAGTTTACAGTCTAAATATTATTATAAGCTAATAATATTTGACTGCTCTATAATTAGACTTCACAGTGTCACCGCTGTTGTCTAAAAACAGAAGTCCATCTATTTTTTCCAACTTGACCAATCATCCATAAATAGCATCCTGCAACTCATAAACATGATCCATATGTCTAAAAATAGACATCGTCTAAAAATAGACTTTGTGCCATAATTTGCCTGCGGGCCCACTTAGTGAAGGCGACTCTTTTCACTAAGCTCCATCATCTTCTTGCAATCTCAACACTCCCTCTCAACAAGATATGGATTATCAACAACCCCTATCCTGCCTCGGTGGTATTCGAATTTGCTCCTAATGAGAGCCTTCGTCAGAATATCAGCATCCTGATCCTCCGTTGGAATGTAAGAAAGTAACATGATCCTCCGCTGCACATAATCTCTGATATGATGGTACCTGATGTCCTTGCTACCATATACTTGGCCTCTTGGGCTCCCTGCCCAATATGCATCCTCCTGTCTGTACCAAGATCCATATCCCGATGTGCCTCTCAAATAGTGCAATACATGCTTGCCCGCCTTCCAGAAGAGCTTGGTAGGCTTAACCATAGCTTGTGAAATTTGGCTAACTGCATAGCATATATCAGGTCGTGTATTGACCAAATACATCAGTGACCCCACCAACTGTCAATAAACAGTGGCATCCTCCTTCCTCCAACCTCTAGGAAGAGGAGTATCAACAGGCTTGCAGCCATGCATGTTGAACTTCCCCAGTATCTCTCGAGCATACTTACCCTGAGAAATAAACAGTCCACCATTGCACTGCCATATTTCCAATCCTAGGAAATAGTGAAGGAGGCCCAAGTCCTTCCTCTCAAACTCCTTAGCAAGATCATCCTTACATGAAAGTATCAACAACTCATCACCCGTTAGAATCAAATCATCTACATACAGTACAATGATAAGAAACTTACCCTCCACCACATTCTGGTATATGTTAGGATCCGCCTCGCTCTTGGAGAATCCAAGTCTGGTGAAATAGCTGTCTATCCGTGTGTACCAAGCACGTGGTGCTTGCTTCAACCCATACAACGCTCTTTTGAGCCTGCACACATGCGAGTCACTGCTGAAGACCTCAAAGCCTTTGTGCTACTCAATGTACGCCTCCTCCTCAATGACTCCATCAAGGAACGCAGTCTTCACATCCATCTGATGAATGTGCCATCCCATCTGTGCTGAGAGAGCAAGAATCGTCCGTATGGAAGAATACCTTGCGACAGGTGCAAAGTCTCCTCATAATCGATTCCCCTCTATCTGTTGAAAAAGACCTCGGCAACAAAATCTTGCCTCTGACATTCTCCACACTCCCGTCAGTTGCCTAACTTAAACTTTGTAGATCCATTCTCGAACCCACCACTGATTTCCCTTCCGGTTAGGAACAATCTCCCATGCACTGTTTCTGACAATAGAATCATACTCTTCCACCATCACGTCTACCCATGCGGGATCCTCCACAACTTTCTCGAAAGAGGATGGCTCAGTCACAACACACTTGCTCATAAGAGCCATGTATCCAGTGTACCGATCAGGTGACTGTCTCTTTCTACGTTGGGCTGTAGGTGGTCCTACAACTTTCTCTGCATCTTGAGCAAGTCGCTCAGCTTCTGTCAAGCGCTTTCACCCTCTGATGGTTGGCGCTGCTTGAGTGGTCTCTTCCACTCCATGAACCTCATCCTGTGGCTGATCCACGTCCTGAAGCTCTCCTTAGGAACAAATAGCTCCTCATCTGCATCCAAGTGTAGCTCCCTCTCAAGCGAACACTTCATGGCTTTCTCCTCCTGAAATTTTATGTCTCGTCGCACAACAATTTTACCATTGTCTAGCAAATACACATGATAGTTGTGGGGTGTATCAGTGTACCCCACAAATATCCCAACCTCTGCGGTCGGCTCCAACTTCATCCTGGCATCCTTCGTCACATGCATGCAAACGTTAGCACCAAAAATCCTCAAATGAGAAAGATCAGGCTTCTTACCAGAATAAGCCTCTTCAGGTGTACTCATGCCAAGTATCTTATGAGGACAATGGTTTTGCACATAAACTGTTGTATTGCATGCTTCTGCCCAACACTCGGAACAAAAAACTCCCAATTGACCACTTTGTTGGGCTAGAAACATACTCTGATTTTGAAGCTCTACCTGCTGCTGACAAGTCCTCCCTCTCTAACCTCTGCGCTACTGCAACATCTCCATGCATATCACACCGTTGCACCCTTCTCTGTGCTACCCTGCACTATGCAACACACTTGTGCCTCTCACGTTGCTGTAGCCTACATGCTCTGCGCTGTCCTGGGATTCCCTGCACTATAGCTCTCACTGCCACTCCCTCTGCATCTGTCTCTACCCAATCAGTCAGTTCCTACTACTCCACATCGGGGCTCCCGTAGCAAGGTCTCATCCAAGAGGTTGGGTACCTCAAGGATCCTGCCCCTCCTCCTTGGGACGATCACTCCACATCACCCCACCTCCTACCTAGAGGTATGACAGCATGTGATCCCTCTGCTCCCCTGGCTCGAAGTTTCTACCTACTAGAGGTCTCTACATGAGTAGATGTCTCTACTCGATCTCCACTCAACTTCCCCTGTTGTGGCTGCTCCACAACCTCTTGAAGCTATTACACCAATTGTGGCTCCTCCACAATCGTCTGAGACTTCTTCTGGCGCTGCATGTTGAGAAGTAATTTACTCTCCCTCTCAACCACCAAGTATCTAACCTTTGCCTTGCTCCTCAAGGCTTTGCATGCATCTTGTACCTCAAGTGCATATAGGTTCTTGGCTAGTACACCAACCTATTTCCAATTTCCCGTCGTCACAAAATTTTCTAGAAAAAGAGCGGATTTTAAATTAGTGATATCTCCCTCATCTAAACTCTGATTCAGCTGATTTTTTTTTTTTTTTGGGTATTTTTCCGCAAGGAATCCAAATATGCTATTTGTTTCTGAAAATTTTGTACAAAAATTTTCAGATCTGCTCTACAAACTCTCGGCCCAAAACTCAAAACTTTGAAATCTCCTCTAGTATATTGTTCTTCCTTGATCACTTGTGCTATGATACCATGTAGAATTTTGAAGAATTTTTCCTACAAATCAGCTAGCTTTGATACCATGTAGAATTTTTTCTACAAATTAGCTAGCTCCGATACCATGTAGAAATTTCCCACCTGTAGATCACCTGGTAATGCAATGTACTAAAGCAAAACACTTGATCTACTTCTACAAACAATTTAGCGGAAGCTTAATAAACCATGAGCAACATCAATAAGAACACATATAACTGATAAGAAGGAATCAATCACACATAACACAAAAGAATTTGCCCAGGGAAAGAACCTGCCTAAAACCCCATCTCTGTATTATCATACAAGTGGAAATATAGTCCGTATTACACAAAGCCTTAGCTTGGAAACTATCTAGCTCTCAGTACAATCCATTTGTTGCTCATAGACATTCAAAGGCTTCTCACAAACCTTCTCCTCTGCCCTCCAAGCCTCCTATTTCCTTGTGCAGTTTCCTTGGGGTCTAGTGCTGCCACTTGTGTGAATTGGCCTCTTCACACACTCACTAACCTCTGATCCAACTACACAAACATGAAGGAGATAAATCCTCATCATGGATGAGCTTCCTTTATAGGAAAAATATTCATCCAATTGATAGTACAGTGTCCCCTCTCTGATCTCAACTGTGTCTCTCATAGAACTGACATGCATCAGTTATCCATGAGTGAATACATAGTTATCTGAAAATAATAGTTGTCACATGCATGCAAGCATCAACAAACTCTATCTCATTAATTTAACAACTTGTTAAATTAATCTAACTGAACTTGACTAAGTTAAACTAATTCAATTGATCCTCTCAATATAGAACTCATCCTTAATTCCTCAACCAGTGGAGCAAATCAAGGACACATTCCCCAATTAGTGGAGAAATAATTACATGTTCTCACAAAGACTTCTAGTTTGCTTTTCCTTAACTAATTAACTCATGGAGAATTAATTAATTAATATTCCAAACTGCTGGTAAGACCAAATTCGAATTTACTTCCTATAGATAGACCAGGGACTGCTATAAATAGGAAGGGACCCAGAAATGCTATTTTTAGCAGTTTCACCTCTCACCCAAGGTGGCCAAAATGCTCATTAGCCAAACTACTATTTTAGAAGTGCTATTTTTAGCAGTTCTATTTTTAGCACTTCCTAAATTTAGCATTTCTTGTTGCACACTTTTCAACACTCCCTATCAACAAGAAAGGCTTCCTCTCGAACCCAATCCTGTGACTCTGGAATGTTCTGCATGCAACACATCTACCAAGTGTGGTTTCTCCAGCAACACTCAGAACAAAAAAAACTCCCAACTGACCACTCTATTGAGCTAGAAACATACTCTGATGTTGAAGCTCTACTTGCTACTGACAAGTGCTCCCTCTCTGACCTCTGCGCTATTGCAACATCTCCATGCATCTCGCACCATTGCACCCTTCTATGTGCTACCTTGCACTGTTCAACACACTTGTGCCTCTCGCATTGCTGCAGCCTGCATGCTCTGTGCTATCCTGGGACTCCCTACACTGTATCTCTCTCCGCCGCTCCATCTGCATCCGTCTCTACCCAATCGGTCAGTTCCTGCTACTCCACATCGGGGCTCTCGTAGCAAGGTCTCATCCAAGAGGTTGGGTACCTCAAGGATCCTGTCCCTCCTCCTTGGGACGATCACTCCACATCACCCCACCTCCTACCTAGAGGTGTGGCTGCATGTGATCCCTCTGCCCACCTGGCTCGAAGTTTCCCTCTACTGGAGGTCTCTGCATGAGTATATATCTCTACTCTATCTCCACTCAGCTTCCCCTATTGTGGCTGCTCCACAACCTCCTGAAATTGCTGCACCAATCGTGGCTCCTCCACAATCGTCTGAGACTTCTTCTGGTGCTGCATGTTGAGAGGTAATTTACTCTCCTTCTCAACCACCAAGTATCTAACCTTTACCTTTCTCCTCAAGGCTTTGCATGCATCTTGTACCCCAAGTGCATAGATGTTCTTGGCTAGCACGCCAATCTATTTCCACTTTCTCGCCGTCACGAAATTTTCTAGAAAAAGAGCTGATTTTAAATCAGATATCTCCCTCATCCGAACTCCGATTCAGCCAATTTTTTTTTTTTGGGCACTTTTCCTTAAGGAATCCAAATATGCTATTTGTTTCTGAAAATATTGTACATAAATTTTCAGATCTGCTCTTCAAACTCTTGGCCCAAAACTCAAAACTTTGAAATCTCCTCTAGTATATTGTTCTTCCTTGATCACCTGTGCTCTGATACCATGTAGAAATTTCCCACTTGTAGATCACCTGGTAATGCAATGTACTAAAGCAAAACAGTTGATCTACTTCTACAAACAATTTAGCAGAAGCTTAATCAACCATGAGCAACATCAATAAGAACACATATAACTGATAAGAAGGAATCAATCACACATAACACAAAAGAATTTACCCGAGGAAAGAACCTGCCTAAAACCCCATTTCTGTATTATCAGACAAGTGGAAATATATTCTGAATTACACAAAGCCTTAGCTTGGAAGCTATCTAGCTCTCAGTACAATCCCTCTGCTGCTCATAGACAGTCAAAGGCTTCTCACAAACCTTCTCCTCTGCCCTCCAAGCCTCCTATTTCCTTGTGCAGTTTCTTTGCGGTCTAGTGCTACCACCTATGTGAATTGGCCTCTTCACACACTCACTAACCTCTGATACAACTACACAAACCTGAAGGAGATAAATCCTAATCATGGATGAGCTTCCTTTATAGGAAAAATATTCATCCAACTGATAATACACTGTCCCTTCTCTGATCTCAACTTGGTCTCTGATAGAATTAACATGCATCAGTTATCCATGAGTGAATACACAGTTATTTGAAAATAATAGTTGTCACATGCATGCAAGCATCAACAAACTATATCTCATTAATTTAACAACTTGTTAAATTAATCTAAATGAACTTGACTAAGTTAAACTAAGTCAATTGATCCTCTCAATATAGAACTCATCCTTAATTCCTCAATCAGTGGAGCAAATCAAGGACACATTCCCTAATTAGTGGAGAAATAATCACATGTTCTCACAAAGACTTCAAGTTTGCTTTTCCTTAACTAATTAACTCATGGAGAATTAATTAATTAATATTCCAAACTGTTGGTAAGACCAACTTTGAATTTAATTCCTATAGATAGTAGACCAGGGACTGCTATAAATAAGAAGGGACCCAGAAATGTTATTTTTAGAAGATGCTACTTTCAGCAGTTTCACCTCTCACCCAAGGTGGCCAAAATGCTCATTGACCAAATTGCTATTTTTAGAAGTGCTATTTTTAGCAGTTCTATTTTTAGCACTTCCTAAATTTAGCATTTCTTGTTGCACACTTTTCAACACCTAGGACTTGAGTTCGATCATATCATGTGAAGAGGGAGGAAAAGTTTTAAGCGCCAAGATCTATAGAGTGGCTTCACATCACAAGAATAAAAGGTAAATGTTATAAACTTGTGTTCATGTATACATGGTAAGTTTCAGCTATGGTGGCAATATTTGTAAAGGGCTTAAACTGTGGTTTTGAAAAGGGTTTATATTATACCCTTGCGGCTCCTCCCACTAAAATTTTAAAATAGGAAGGTTCGACATAAAAATGGATTTATTCCCATAAGGAGTTGATGGATTCACCTGTCATATCTAGAAACAAACTATTCTATGCACACAAACTTGTTCAAATAGAAATGCAATCAAATCGAAACCTTGTTTGTTCTGAAAGTAAGAAAAGCTAGAGTGTATTGCGGGTTCCACTAGTGGACAATACAATGACTTAACTATTCAAGGAGGAAAAACTCCAACATGAAAGCCAAATACTAATTATCACTCATATGCATTCAAAGTGTTCTTACATTGTACATGTCAACATAGATCAATATGGGCTGATATAACTCAACTATGCATTGTATATATAACTTAATATGTATTCAATAGACCACTATGCAATGTACTGTGTATAGAACAAATTACTAAGCATTAATGTGTTTCACGATGTGTGAAACAATTTACTATGCACTAATGTGTTTATGAAAAGAGTTCTCATGTATCAATGTGATTTAGTTGTTTATGCAAAAAACCATTGTATAAATCTTATTTTGTTTGCAATGATTTATTTTAATGGAACACGGATTCAAACATTCAAGCCTTTAACCCTTCAATAACTTAAAAATAACTATAATTCACCCTTGAACCCTAGATCGTATACAATTATTCAAAGTTCCATACAACAATCAAATATGTTGGTAAATAAAAGTTTAATCATTCAAGTTAAGGCGAAACCACATCGTAAGAATAAGAGTAATACACCTGTATGTGCTTATGGAGTAATGTGTGTTAATGACTGATGTGAAAACTAGGTTAATTTGTGACCTCCAATATGATGCTAATCAATTATACAAGTCAGTCTATGAAAATTCTCAGAAAGGACAACATTGAATCATGAAAAAAGGAAGATATATGACATAGTATGAAGAGAGATGACGGGCATAGTGCCCTATTCCTTCTATGATGAGCCTTACAGAACAACATTGAAAACAACCATACTTTTCAATAAGGGTTTGTACCATTTGATCCTAGTCACCAAAGTTTTTGACATCCAAACCAATTAGCCAATACTAAACCACAAGATATTGAACCACAAGATTTGTGTGCTAATACGGAATCACAAGATATGTACGCTAATACCACAAAATTGCTAGCGTTCAAAGTAATTACTCAAGCAAAATCTAACAAATATTAACATGGTATAAATATATTCTATTACAAATAAATATCTAATATGAACTAAACCAATGAGATCTCATCAAAAAACACAAAGAAGCAGCTAGAATGAAATACATTTGTAATCAAAATGAAGATTCCATTAACCAACAAGAGAGATTACAACAGTTAAACACTTATGCCCAAGCCATGACAAATTTTTACTGATGCTAATAAAGAGTTAATAAAAAGTCTTGCTTTCATAGGTATAAACTATGACACTGTAAGAATAATAGTAATACACAAGTACATCCTTATGAAGTAATGTGTGCTAATGATTGATGTGAAAACTAGGTTAATACGTGACCTCCAATATGCTACCAATAAATTATACAAGTGCTCTATGAAAATGCTCAGAAAGGAAAGTATTGCATCTTGAAACAAAGAAAGATATATGACATATAGAATGATTTTAGAGGATGGGAAGAGTTCCATGTTCCTTCTATGATGAGCCTTAAAGAAAAATATTGCAAACTTCAATGGGAGTTTGTACCACTCAATCCAAGTCACCAAAGTTGTTGACATCGAAACCAATTATCCAATACTAAACCACAATATATGTTTGCTAATATTGAATCACAATATATGTATGCTAATACCACAAAGTTTCTAACATTCAAACTGATTAATCAAGCAAAATATAACAAATATTAACACTATAGAAATATATTTTGTTACAAATAAATACCTAATCTAAAAAAACCAATAAGATCTTGTCAAAAACCACAAAGAATCATGCTAGAATGAAATACACTAACAATCAAAATGAAGTACACCAAAAATCAAAATGATTTCCATTAACCAAGAAGAGATATTAGAATAACTACACACTGATGCCCAAGCCATAACAAAGCTTTATTGATACTGATAAGAAGTTAATACAAGTCTTATTTGCAGAGGTATAAACTTTGATAGCATAACGATGAACTTATTTTTTGCATGGTTCAAAACAATGTATATAAATAGAATTCTCTGGCTAAATGATAAGGTCGACCCCTCTGATCTCGAGGATCAGAGGGTGAAATGTTACATTGTTTTCTTAGAAATATGTATTCATGCACATATTTTAGGTAAAACCTAGATTAAATCTCTCATATTCATCCCTTCACGTTCCAAAACTTTCCAAGTTTACTGGGTTGGCTTTGTGCTCCATGTGACCAAACCCCATGCACAAGCATTGACCATGGGTTTTGAAATACTACAATATACAAACAAATCTAATATTTCTTCATTAGCAAACATATTTTTTGGAAAAATCTTACTTGATTATAACAAAAATGAGATGTTGACCAATACATTCATGATCAAGAAACACTTATGAAAAGAGTGCTTGAGTTATTATTAGATCAATTACAGATTGATTTCTTTGTGTTAAGGCCTCACATTGGAGATGTGTGCTATTAAAACCATGAAAAAAGATTTACATAAGGTGAAAATGAAGTGAGACTAAGTCATACCAAATATATCACAATGTTTATTCAAGTCAAACATCCTCCCAGACCACACACCAAAAAATTAAGTATCTTTCACACATCAATGAGATGGAAATAAACAAAGTTTAGAAATATTGACGTGTTGTTTTGCCTTCTATTTTCCAGCTAGGCTCATTAGCAGATATTGGAAAGTTCTTGATTTTTCAAAAAAATTGCCTAAGTTGCAGACAAAGGGTTAATAAATGCCCATACTTTGATTTTTTGGGGTCTTCTTTCTAATTTTATTTTTTGTTGGAAAATGGAATTATTAATTTTCTAAAGTAAAATTTCATTTTATCCTTCATCTTTCCTTCTCTATCCTTTTACTTGGAACTTTAACACTACCATTAATAATTCTAGGATGTTTAAGAGTGCTTCTAATTTTATTTCATGCCGTTGTATTAGGTGTATCCTTAAGCTAGAATATTATATGATATGGATCTCTTGGGTTTTGTCAAATTTCTAAGAGGTTAGATTGAGATTGCAACAGTGTTTGACAAAATTGCACTCCTAATGTAAGTTCAATTATTTAATGTCCTAGTGTTGATATATGATATCGCTAGTGTTAATCAAGAAATAACTTGAAATATTATTGCATATTAATGTTCAATCTCAATAGGAATGGAAATCATACATGCCCTTAATAGAATTGCAATAATTCTATGGTTTAAGGGAATAATTCCATAGAACGAAAAATGCATCTTAGTAGTTTACATTGCTTTTCTCTAAGTGGTTTACGCTAGACATGTTAGCCTCCTGCTGCAGCAGGTTACTCATATTTCATGATTGACATTTTTACAGGCCAAATATGTCATACTTTGCATGCTGCAATGCTCCATATTTGCTTAACAGTCTCCAAGCGAAGAAGGCTACTCCAAGTTCATTCAATTGCCTTCCAATTTTTGAAGAAGTTATTCCGGTATCGCCAATTTTCAGTTAAAGGGAGGTCCAAAAAGCTTAATCTTGGTCTCCCTAGGTTTAAATTTCTTGTTTTAGAATATAGAGAATGTAAATCTGTCCAAACAGTTTAATCTTGGTAGATTCTTAGATAGGTAGAGACGCAGAGGAGCCCAACAGTTTAATCTGGGCCCT
>APFE030405490.1:30156-49376 GCA_000404065.3 Pinus taeda
CACCGTTCCGCCTTCTAAATTGCAGGAAAAAAGAATAGCTTAAGATTTGTGTCACCACACCTTAAGTTCAATTTCTGCGTTTTTCTATGTTTTCTTCAGAAATAGCTATGAGCATGTATACTTAAATGATCTTGTTTATGTTGTTTCTTTCACATATGAATGCATGTTTAGGAATTCTTAACTGCTCCTGGATCCCATTCATCCATCTCTCCTCTTTTTCAGCATGATGAAATGATTCTCCTTTTCCTTTCATCCCTGATTTTCATTCCATCCTTTCAGTAGATTGATAATTGTATCCTATGTGGCTATCCCGCTCCATAATCCCCTTGTGACCAAGAAAACGCTATAGCAAGCCTTAACCCATGACTCCACGCCCAATGGTTCGAAACTTGTCACACCTTACCTTGCCTCTTTGTTTGAGATTCCTACCTTCCATCCAAACACAAAAAAAAACCCCTGAGCCAAAATCTAGCCTAAAATCATCAACAAAAGTTGAATCACTAAAGAGAGAGCCCTCTCCGATTGCAGGTGGGCTAGAACCTGCAATCCAAAGATTGGTTTGTGGTTACCTCGGCCGTATCCCTATAAGGAGCCTAGGGACAACCTGAGTGATAACAAGACATACTCTTCAAACTTAAACTAAACCTATATTTGGATGAGGTATTGATGGTGATTCCAACAAACTCATATATTAAAAGTGAAATACTTAAAGTCAATCTAGAGCTTTGTAACCTGAGTGTCCAAATAACTAAATGGATGACATTTTAAGGAATCCATTGATTATGTTGTTTAAGAACACTAATTTTGATACCAATATTAGTGGCACACATTGATAGGAATTGTTTTCTATTGTCTGATTGAATACTCTTTAGCATAGGCATCTAACTTGCCAACATGGATGAGCTAGGAACTCAATTTTTTTAGAAAATATTGATTTCTTTGTGTTAAAGCCTCACAATGGATATGTGTGTTATTAAAACCATGAAAAAATATTTACATAAGGTGAAAATGAAGGAAGTGAAACTAAGTCATACCAAAAATATCAAATTTTTTATTCAAGTCAAACATCCTCCCAAACCACACACCAAAAAATCAAGATATATTTCACACATATGAGAGAGAAGTAAAAAAAAGTTTCCAAAGTTTGTCGTGTCGGTCTGCCTTCTATTTTCTATTAGGCTCATTAGAAACTAAAGGACATCATACAACCCCTTTCTAAGTCCTCATGTTTCCCTGTCCTGTATTATTTGAATTTCTAGCTTTTACTTGTCGGTTAAGTTCATTCACTTGCCTACTATGATTATTGTGGGAAATCATTCTTGAGTTTGAAGGGAGTAGATTGCATTAGTAAGTTATGTCACAACTAGAGCCATGACTCATACCATTTTCCAATGTGATAGAAGTATAATTATTCCATAGTTGTATTATATTGTGACTTTGTAATACCCCCTCCTCTTAAGTCCACCCAAGCAGCTGACTAGCTAAGAAAACATGTGATGAGAGAGGTTACTATAAGGGATTCAATCTCCTTGGTGACCTTAAGGAAATGGAATTGATAGAACATCACACATAGGCATCCATCATCAACATAATCCTCATGAGGCAAGTCGGCCACTTAGACAACCTATCCCTGGGTCCCACTATTGTTCTAGATCTCTTAGGCCATAGTATCTCTCATGATATGGGCAAGGGAGTGACCAGAAACCTAAATTCACTCTCATAGGCCTTTGTTCGAGTGACTATGGACTTTTCTCAGCAAACTTGTGCTAGTGACACCAAGATTTGAGCACCTATCCTAGCCCAGAATATCGGCCTCTACCTAGAACTTGCTACAACGTCTATAATCGATCAAATACATGATAACAATGTTGATAAATCAAAAATCAACCTCAAGACTAGGCCTGAGCATCCCCAATCGAGACTAACATTTTGTAAAACACTTGGCATCAATGCAACCTACAAGTCTAGGATACAAGGCAGAGCATAAATGACTTGAACTTATGAAACATAACTAGAAGGGTCACCTCCTTCTCCATTGGACTATTATATCATCAATTAGGTCTTGCATCCATCCATTTAACAATTACAAGAAAATACATGAAATAACCATGACATGAACTCATCACATAACCATGCTTATAACCAGCATTAAACCATATAAATATTAGAGATATGAAATCCATTAAATCCACATATAAATAAGTAAAAAAGTAAGAGAGCGTAGCTTTTATTAGTCATAGGAAAGTATGACCAGGTTCGAGACTTCCACGTATCACCTGACCATAGAAATGGTTGAACCAAATATCTCTTTTAGCTAGTCACCCTCGTGCCATATTCTAAGCATGAATGTGGGATCTCATAGAACAACCAATCCAAGAATAACCAAGGGAATCCAAAGGTTAAACCACCTCCACCCTCACCAAATTGTGATCACACCAAAATCGGTGCTCCGATCACAACTGAAATGAACTTGGAATTCCACCTGAAATCTGTTACTATCCTTGAGGAATTTTTCTGTCTCCTTGTCTCTCAGGATTTACCGTAATCTAATCTCGGATCACTAGGCCCTAAACTGAGACTAGTTTCTCAGGATTTACTGCAATCCAAACCCGGATAACTAGGCCCTAAACTGAGACAAGTCTCTCAGGATTTACGCAATCCAAACCCGGATCACTAGGCACTGAATCGAGACTTCTCCCTCATGCTTTATCATGTATCCTGCCAAATTGGTCAAGGGATTCTTATGCCTTTGGGAATGAGCCTTGAGACCACCTTCACCCCGGATTTCAAAATTCATCCAGAAAACCAAAGATCAAAACTGAAATAAACGTCCCAACACCATGGCATATAGAAAAAGGAAAGGCTAGGCTAAAAACCATTGCCATAACCCAACAAAACCATTCCATCAACAACAAGAGAACCATACACCAACATGCATGTCCAACCCAACTGGAAATCACACATGCAAAAGGTTGCCTGCAAGTATTATTGCTGAAGCTGCTTGATCCTTCTCTTCTTCCTTGATCCTTACTTTCCTTCCTTTCCCTTTGCTTGTGTTTCCTTCCTTGATCCAAAGCTAGATTGCTCCAAGAAAACTCTATGTGACCAAGAGTGAGAGAGAGAGAGAGAGAATAATGAGAGAGATCAAAACTTGAATTGAAAAAAGGTTACTAACTAATCCTCATAAGACTTTTTATTAATGAGGCCTCTAATTTCTTCATTTTCCATTAATTTCCTTTAATTTCCTCCTCACATGAAACCTATGACCTTTCACCTTACTTTTTTCCTAATTTCCTTTATTTTCATAAATAAATGAGCCAAAAATGACTTTTTTCCTTTTAGTGCCTTTTCCTTAGCCTTTGCCAATTTTCCTTAGCCAAAACACACATCCAGTGATGGCCACTAGGATATCTTTGCCCAACATTCAGCTTGGAATAAGTGTCCCTTAACCTTGATCTTATTTTTCCTTTATTAACTTTTATTACATGAAATTTTCACCAGGGTTGTTATAGAACCCTCCCCCTTAGGGAACACCGTCCTCAATGTTAAACCACAACATGACCTGAACAAAACTACTAAAAAACAAACATACTTCCCATGGAGTTTTATAACCTACCTCGTTGTAGTAGTTACAATGAAAGGCCTGCTCAAAAGAAAAACATCATGACAACATGACATTATAACAACCATAATAATATGACACTCATACTGCTTATTGGAGCTTTATAACTTAGCTCGTGGTGGTATTTACATCCATATACATATACATACATATACCAAAACATCAGTAGGACATATGCCAAACATATACCAACATCAAACCAAAATTGATTTACCTCAACTAGCAAAGAATGAAGGATACAGGGCCCGCATCTGATCCGCCATCTCCCATGTAGCTTCTTCAGACCCAAAGTGCTTCCACTGCACTTTAACTTACTCTATGGCTTTGTTCTTGAGCATGAGATGTTTATGCTGCAATATGCTCCACCTACAATACAGACCAATCAATAACATGATCAACATCCTTTATATACGTCTTAAGCAATGAAATATGGAAAACATCATGGACTTTCACTATTGGAGGTAGTGCAAGTTGATATGCCACTGGTCCAATCCTCTCAAGGATCTTTAAAGGCCCGCAATATCGTGGTGCCAACTTATCACATGAATCATCCTCAAAAAGATTTTCTTGGGCTTGATGCGCAAGTACACACACTTATCGACCTAAAAATCCTTGAATACCATGTGTTGATCGACCTAACTCTTTTTTCTATCCTATGCTGCATGTAGATTCTTATTTATAACTTACATTTCATGCTCCATGTTTGCCAACATGTCCGGTCCAATAAGTACCTTTTTCACTAGATCACTCTAGCTAATGGAAGTGTTACAACTCCATCCATACAATGCCTCAAAAGGACTCATCTTCAATGATTCTTGATACCCATTGTTGTATGTGAAATCAACCAATGGAAAATACTCCTCCCATTTCCTCCGCTGGTGCATCATGTACATCCTTAACATATCCTCCAAGATCTTGTTGACCATCTTTGTGTGTCCATCTGTCTATAGATGATAAGCTATGCTAAAGGCCAATTATGTGCCCAAGCCTTGCAAATAGCTCCTTCCAAAATTTGGAAGTGAACTTTGCATCCATGTCCGACACAATATTATTTGGAACACCATGTAGTCTCACTATCTCTCTGATGAACACATGTGCTACCTCACTGGATGAATATGTAGTCTTTACTGGAATGAAGTGAGTTACCTTGCTCAATTTGTCAACCACGACCATATTAGAGCCATATTTCTTTACTATCCTTAGAAGACCAATGATGAAAGCCATGGAAATAACCTCCCATTTCCATTTCGTAATCGAAATAGGTTGCAGTAAACCACTTGGATGCTTACATTCCACATTGACCTGCTAACAATATAGACATCTAGCCAAGAACTTTGCCACTTCCTTCTTCAGATTTGACCAATAGTATAACTTCTTCACTGTCATCAATGTCTTTTGATATCCTAGATGACCCAAGTATGGCTTGGTGTGAAGCTCCCTCAAGATAAGCTTCTTGAGCTCACTACAATTCAACATATAGATTTTATCCCTGAGTCTCACCAAACCATATGTCGTGAGATGGTAGTCTGCATTCCGATCACCTGTACTTGTACTCTACTATAACCTGTGCATGATCTCCATGTATTTGTCATCCCCCTGTCCTGCCTACAAGATCCTATCATGTAACTTTGTCCCATAAGATCTCATAGTTTCTATATGATTTACTTGTACCTTCTTGCTAAGAGCATCTACAACCTAGTTCTCCTTCCCTTTGATATATCTGATCTTGAAGTTGAACTCGCTAAGTATAGCCAAATATTTAGCTTGCTTGGAATTTAGATTTGGTTGTTCAAACAAATTCCTCAATCCACTATGATCACTTATTAGCACAAACTGTCTACCCAAAAGATAGTGTCTCCACATCTTAATTGCATGTATGATCACTGCCAACTCAAAATCATGTTTTGGGTGGTTTTTCTCATGCTCATTCAGTTTCCGTGACTCATAACACACTACCTATTTTTATTTCATGATAACTCCACCAAGTCCTCTCCTGAAAGCATATGTACACACTACAAAATCCTTGTCTGGATCCACAGTCTTTAGCACTGATGCATATATCAACAACTGCTTAAGCTTCTCAAATCTAGCCTCGCATTCCTCTAGCCATTCAAACTTATTTCCTTTCCTTGCAATGATGTCATAGGATATGCAATGTGTGAGAAGTTCCTGATGAACCTCCTGTAGTAACCTGACAATCCCATAAATTATCTCACCTCATCTACATTCTTAGGAGCTACCCACTCCATGATGGCCCTTATCTTTTATGAATCTACTACAATGTCTTCCTCTAAGACAACATGTCCCAAGTAGTGTACCTCAGTCTGAAATAAGCCGCACTAGATAAGCCTAGAATACAGCTAATGCTTTCTTAGCAACCTCAACACTGTTGTTAAACGTTCGGCATTCTCCTCCTCATTTTTAGAATATACCAGTATGTCATTAATGAATACAATAAAAAAACTTGTTTAGATAAGGATGCAACACAATTCATCAAACACATAAATGTAGCTAGAGAATTAGTCAAACTGAATGGAACAACAACAAAATCATAATGCCCATACCTGGTCCTGAACGCAGTCTTGAAGATATCCTCTTCCTTAATGCGTACCTGATGGTATCCTGATCTCAGGTTGATCTTAGAGAACATTGCTACTCCCTTTAGTTGACAAAACAAATCAACAATCCATTGTAGTGGGTACCTATTCTTGATTGTTACTTTGTTCAACTACCTGTAGTCAATGCTCAGTCTAAGAGTACCATATTTCTTCTTCACGAACAACACAGTCTAAGAGTACCATATATACTTGGCCTAATATATCCCTTGTCAAACATCTCCTTTAACTGCAACTTCAACTCTACCAACTCAGGTGTAATCACCCTGTAAGGTGCTTTTGATGCTGGAGTCGCCCCTGGCACTAACTCAATAGAGAAATCTACCTCTCTATGAGGTGGCAACTCTGTAATGTCCTCAGGAAATACATCCTGAAACTATTGCAAAACTGGGTACCTGCTTAACACATCTACTTCCTCAACCCCCTTACCCTTGTCATTAGAAATGTGCACTGCAAACATCACACAACCCTTTCTACGACTATGCTTAGTCTACATAGTGGTAACCATCCTCACTGATGTGGGCTTCTTCTTTCCCTGCAAACTCCTCTTTTCCCCACTATCATCCACACACTCAATGGCCTTGTCCAAGCCATCCACTTTGCTTCTATGAAGGTATATCCAATACATACCCAAAGCATTTTATATGGTCCCAATGGCAACATATTCAAGTGTTTGTTGTAGGCATACCATTTAACTCAAATGCATAATCTCTTACCCAATCGTGAACTCGCTTCTTTCTACATGTAGCCAACTATACCAACCAAGATTATGCATGCAATTCTTTTCTCAAACCACACTTATCCACCAGGTCAAGATTAATATAACTATAGTTAGATCCAGGATCAATCAAAATATAAACAACTTGATCGCAAAGCTTACCATCCATATCAATGATCAATGCCTGATGATCTGCCTACCTGTTTTTCATAACTACATAGATCCAAGGAATGTTATGACCAACATCACCAATTGTATGCGCCTCCTGAGCACTGTAGATCTAGGGTCTACCACCACTCTAATACTACGAACAATCCCGCTTATGATGATCCTTACCACATATCCAACACTGTAATGGTTCCCTACCACCACCTCTAGTTTGTTGCTCTCCACATATTTTCTTATTTGTATTCAATCTCTTGTAAGGAACTACTTTTTCCTTCTCACTTGAATCTTGAGGTGTTCCTCTCTTTGGTGGCCATTTTCCTTTACCTTTCTCATTTCTTTTCAAGTCATGCTTGGGCTCAACTTTACATGTTGACTACTCATAACAATGCTTAAACTTTTGGATGGCTTCCTCCAAAATCTAGTCTCATCGAACGCAATTTGGCCTTTGCATGCAACTGGAAATCCAATGATGAATCTTTGAACCCTGGGCTTCTCCTCTCTGAGGTAAGGTACATATCTCAACAACTCCAAAAATATGTTAGTATACTCATCATCTTTCATATAACCCATCTGCAACTCATAAAACTCTTTAGCTTTGTCATCATAGTACCTCTCTGACAAGTACTTCTTCTTAAAGAGCCTTTCAATTGCATGCCAAGACAAATCCTCCTCATGTATACCTTTGACATTCTTCATGACTTCCCACCAAATATCCTCTTTACCTTTGACACTGGAAGTGGCTATCTTTTCTTTCATGTTTTCTGAATAATCATGCAATTGGAAGAATTTCTTCATATCAAGCAACCATTCTTCTGCATCTTGTGATTTCTTCATCTCTCCATCAAAGGTAGGTGGCTTTTCCCTCTTAAACTCATTTGGTAAGTATCCCCTATCACTCTACCTATAAGGATGATGATGATCGTGATCATGATGTCTATCAGAACCAGAACTAGAATAGTCCCTGTGTTGATCACCTCACATATCTGTAGTGTCCAACAGCCTACCATCTCTAATCGTGTCAAATCTATCCGACCTATGTCTACTAGGAGAACTACTGCCATATGCCCCATTAGTTATGTCCTCGTGTCCATGTCTGATCCGAAGTGGTCCCTGTCATTGCAAAGTTGACAAACTTTGAAGTCGTATCACATTCACCTCTTCTTATTTATATTTTGCCTACATGATTTTGTCATTGTCTACTTTACAACTCCTTATTTCTTCCTTCAAGCTTCTCAATGTGTCTGCCAAGTTAGAAGAGTGCCCCACACCACACTGCCCATTTGATGCATAGGGAGATTCTATGCAATATACCACCTTGCTAGCCATTTGATCTCTTTCCTGCAAGGCATACTATGTCAAATAAACCAAATCACAATAAACCAATGTACCTTAGCATAATTCGGGGAGGATACCTTGTTTGTAAGATCATCAAATCAACATGATACATATATAACATAATCATAACAGCATATAGACATATATCAAAAAAGTGTATCAACACATAAACTCCATTCTATCTAGGGTCCAGTCATCAATGCAATGCCATATCAATAATGCATGTTGTGACCTCATGCATGACAACGACCATTACTCCATTGCACACATTGCCACATGAAACTATCAACATGTGTAAGCGATGCCTAATCAACTACACATATGTATGAATGCATGTATTCAAACATAAGTGGTCAATTCTTTTAATCAACCTATAAGACTAATACATATAATCAAACAATCAAGAGTGCAACCCAACATACAAGGATGTAATCAAGCTACATATAATCAAGTAACCAGTCATAAACTTCTGACGATGCATCCAACAAAATCACATCAAGCTTCTCATGACAACCTCACTACAATCATGATCAACATGATGCAATGCAACAAGCACATGGAATGCAAGTGTAAGAGACACACATGCAACTGACATGCATGCATGACCAAGCACCTTCACCTAAGGAGAGCACAACTACACTCTGATACCAATTTGTAACACCCCGTCCACCTAAGAAGCTGACCAATCAGGAAAACATGTAATGATAGAGGTCAATATAAGTCATTCAATCTCCTTGGTGACCTTAAGGAAATGGAACCGACGGAACATCACACACAGTCATCCAACATCATCAACAAAACACTCAAGAGGCAAGTCGGCCATTCAAACAGCCTGTCCCTAGGTCCCATTATTGTTCTAGATCTCTTAGGCCATAGTCACTCTCATGTTATGGGACAAGAAATGACCAACAACCTAAAGTCGCTCTCATAGGCCTTTGTGCCAATGAGTGTGGAATTTTCTCAGCAAACCTGAGCCAGCGACCCTGAGATTTGAACCACTTTTCTAGCCCAGAATCCCGGCCTCTATCCAGAACTTTCTACAACCTTTAGAACCCATCAAAGATGTGATAATAATTCTGATAAATAAAAAATCAACCTTAGGACTAGGTCATAGCATCCCAAACTCGGACTGACATTTTTTCAACACTTTGCGTCAATGCAACCTATAGGTCATTATACAAGACACAACATAAATGACTGAAATAACTTATGAAACATAACCAGAAGGATCACCTCCTTCTCCATTGGACTATTATATCATCAATTAGGTCTTGCATCCATCCATTTAAAAATTACAAGTAAATACATTAAATAACCATGACATGGACCAGTCACATAACCATGCCTATAACCACCATTAAACAATATAAATATCATAGGTGTGACAGCCATTAAATCTAAATATACACAAGTACAAAAATAAGAGAACTTAGCCTTTATTAATCATAGGAAAATCTGACGAGGTTCGGGACTTCCACGTACCATCCGACCATAAACATGGCTAAGCCAAATCTCTCTTTCATCCAGTCACCCCCATGCCATATTCCAAGCATGAATGTGGGATCTCATAGAACAACCAATCCAAGAACAACCAAGGGAATCCAGAGGTTAAAACATCGCTACCCTCGCCAAACCGTGATCACACCAAAACCAGTGCTTTAATCACAATCGAACCAAGCTTGGAATGCCATCTAGAATCCATCACTATCCTTGAGGAATTTTCTGTCTCCTTGTCTCTTAGGCTTTACTGCAATCCAATCCCAGATCACTAGGCCCTAAACCGACACCAATCTCTCAGGCTTTACTGCAATCCAAACCCGGATCATTGTGCCCTAAACGAAGACTTCTCCCTCAGGATTTACCATGTATCCCGCCAAAACCGATCAAGGGACTCCTAGCCCTTTGGGAATGAGCCTTGAGACCACCTCCGCCTCAGCTTCTAAAATCCATCTAGAAAACCAAATCTCAAAACTGAAATAAACATCCAAACACCATAGCATCTGGAAAAATACAAGGCTAGGCTGAAAACCGCTATCATAACCTGGAAAAACCATGCCACCGACAACAAGAGAACCATACACCAACATGAAAATCCATGCATGTCCAAACCAGCTAGGAAATCACACATGCAAAAGCTGCTTGATCCTGTTCTTCTTCCTTGATCCTTGCCTTCCTTCTTTTCCCTTTGCTTGCTTTTCCTTCCTTGATCCAAAGCTAGAGTGCTCCAAGAAAACTCTATATGACCAAGAGTGAGAGAGAGAGAGAGAGAGAATAATGAGAGAGCTCCAAACTTGAACTGAAAAAGGTTACCAATTGATCCTCAAAAGCCTTTTTTTATTAATGAGGCCTCTAATTTATTCATTTTCCATTATTTTCCTTCAATTTCCTCCTCACATGCAACTTGTGACCTTTCACCTTACTTTTCTCCTAATTTCCTTATTTTCATAAATAAATGAGCTAAAAATATATTTCTCCTTTTAATCCCTTAGCCTTTGCCAATTTTCCTTAGCCAAAACACACATTCAGTAATGCCCACTAGGATATCTTTACCCAACATTCAACTTGAAATAAGTTTCCCTTAACCGTGGTCTTATTTTACCTTTATTAACTTTTATTACATGAAATTTTCACCAGGCTTGTTACAGACTTATGCAAGATAATACTCATCACACTAAATAATGTGCTATGGCCTAGTTTTGGCTAAATTTTGGCTTGGCACAAAGTTAAACATAACTTGAATCTATATATGTTATGATATTGCATAAAACTAATTATGTTATTCCACATAATCCTAACTATGTGATTCCACAAAAGCTTATTCATCTTATACATCCTTTGTGCCTAGTATCTTCGACCCTCTACGCATGTCTCTACCAAAGGACAAACCAAAGATAAATCAAGTTGGGGTGGTTTTACAGTCATATGGTAAATCAAGTTGGGCTCGTTTCGCAGTCATTTGGCAGGGTTTTTAATAGCCAAAACTTAAAAAGGGTTTCAGTTTTTTAGCTGAGGAATTTCCATCTTCAATCAGTGAATTTTTTTTTTGTTGTGAACTTCAATGAATTATTTTTTTCCCTTCAAATTTGTCGAATTTTGAAACTCAAGGTTCAAATTTGTCGAATTTTGAAACTCAAGGTTCAAATTTGATGAACCCTTTAACATAGGTGGGAGTATAAATCCAAATCCCTTACTGTCACCTAAGTCACCATGTTCGTGTTCATGCTCGTGTTCGAGTCCAACAACGTTGAAGCTAGAAAAAAGTTCAACAGTTAAAGTATCAAGCATAAAATTTGGCATTAAGCTCGACATACTAGAAATCTAGAAACTAATATATATATATGTGTGTGTGTGAGTGTTGGAAATATGGTTGTCATTGATGTCAACCAAAGTAGTGCCAGAAGAATCCATGCCTTTGATGACAAAGATGACAAGGAAAATCAAATCTTTTAGGGTCAATATTAACTTCATTGGATTATTCTAGTCCTACTTATTCCAACAGTATGTGGCACATCACAAAGCTCATTAGGGTTTGAGAAATATTATTGATTAAAGATTGAAGCGCCCTTCCTATGGTCAGATTCCCCAAAATGTGAGGATGTGGAAGCTTATTATTGTCTAGAAAAATCCTCAAATCATGAGGCCAAGAAGAACTTTCATTAAAGGATTAAATTAAATATTTTGTGGGGTTCAAAATATTATCAAAATTAATTTGATCCTATTGTTTCTGGGGTTCAAAATTCAAGTTGAATTGACTCCCTCCAAAGGTGTAAGTTGGCCCAAATGACTATGGGTTTTTGGGCTGCAAAAGTTTAAAATTTGAATTTTGGCTAACCCCTCCTAGAATCTTCCCTTGTCATTATAAAAGGAGGCTCCCTCTCTCCTCGAGGACATGCATTTGAACTTTAATCTCATGTGAGAAACTCTATGATATATCTGTGGCCTTTGAATAGCCTATCCTATCTAATAGGAGGTTGAAGGTCTGAAGGGTTTGGGCTTGTTGGTTACATCTTTTGGGATATAGTTTTTCATTGGATAAATTTTCACCCGAAGCAAAGATATGGATGTGATCTTAAGCCTTTGTGTGACCAAGCTAAACCTTGAGGAGGCTGATAGATATAATGCGGATTTGGTAGACATTTATCATATTCTTCTGAGGCCACTCCTACACAAATTTTGGCTTTTCACAGTGACTATCACACAACTTTCTGAGGTTGAGATTTAAAGTGAAATTTTAAGAATGATATGAAGGGTATATTTAGGGTTTTCTCTTGATCACACCTCCATCTCTCTAAATTATATCTGTGTCCCTTTCTGTAGATCATATATGTGGATCTCCTTTATTATGTTTGTGGACCTAAGTGAGGAATATCTACATCCATTAAAAGGATGATTTGAAGGTTACATGAACATAGAATGTTGGACTTAAATACTCAGCCCTTGATCTATCCTGTAGCATGTAAACTCAACCTTATTTGATTACATATTCGACTATTTTCGGATCCAATCTATGGTACATATCTGAAACCTTTATATAGAAGAATGAGTCCTTGATGAATCTTGGGTTGGTTACTAAGGAGTTGTTTTTATCCTATTCTCTTTGTGGCCTTAATTACTAAAAGTAAAAGGTATGTATCACAACTCCTAGTGATGAACTTGACTAGTATTTGGGATTAGATTTGATCTTATTCAGAGACAAGTTTCTGGTGTGTTCCTTGGTTTGCAACAAATCTCTAAGATCATTCTTAACTAAAGTCATTGCATATTATTTTTCATTGGAGACTTTCGCTTGTTGGTTGAGGCAGATTTATGCCCTAATCAAATAAGTAACTTGGTTGAACTTGTGTTAGAAAATCATTGGTGCATCATTGTATTATTTGAGGAGTTTCACTATCTAGGGTTTGTATAAGGTGCAATATTGTATTCATGTTCCACAATTCTGAAGTCCGAGTTAGAAATAGGACCAACAAAAAGATAAGCTAGTGATCAATGTTGCAAAAGATATTCTCTGGTGTAGTTGTGGCATCATCAAATTTGAAGGCCTCAACATACATCTCTATATCTTATTATCTCAGAGTCTTCAGAAGCAAATTCACTGACTATGGTGAATATAGGGGCATACACATCAACATATCAGATCCTAGTGGAAGAAGATATCTTCAGGGAGTCATCATTTGGTAGTATTTTTGAAGAAGTATAGTTTTTATTGTATATTTGAATTATATATCAATAGTAAGGTTTTTATTCAAAATTATTCTAAGTGGGTCATTACCCGTGGTACAGGAGCCCACGAATAGTTTCTCTATTTTATATATTTTCAGGGTGGTTGGGTGATGCAAGGTTGGAGAGTGAAATCTCCCTCAGATTGTAGCCTGGAAATACTTCAGATTGGCAGGCTGGTGCTAGGGCAAGTTGGAGCTTGCGGGATGTTAGAGCATCCTATCAATTGTAGCTAATAAAACTAGGATGTTGGAGCATCCTTCCAGTTGGAGGTGGTAAAAACGAGGTTTAGGAGCATCCTTTCCAGAGTTGGAGCTACCTAATAAACTTGAATATTTTTCTAGAGTATTAGGGAGTTGGGGATTCCCTTTCAATGGGAGTTGAAGCATTTTTTTGTACTCACAAAATATTAGAAAAGTGTTTGGTGGTTTTTCTCTTGAAAGGGTTTCCACCTAAAAATTTGTTGTACAATGCTCTTGTGATGTGTTAATGATTACTGCTCTATTGTTCATGCTCTAAAAGTTTTATAATAAACTATATCTAAGTGAAATATTGATTCACCCCCCTTGTAGCCAAGAATATCTATATATATATATATAATATATATTATATATATATATATATATATATATATTCAAGAACTTCCATAATCACCCACATGTCGAGATGAATTCCAACCAATCCTATCCAAATTTAAATCATATTTCACGATTTTGATCGATTTCATGTTCAATTCGTTTTCAAGTTGATGTTCGACGAACCTTATCAAACAAGTTTGGTCTGCAATAAATTTCAGCGAACTTCAAACTTCATCAATTATGTTCACCAAACACAGTGAATTACACTGACACTTCATTTGGGAACCAAATAAAATGGAATATTCACACATAAACTAGGGTTTTTAGCATGCACATATACGGTAAGAAAAATAGTATTATCACCATGCACATGGAGGAAGGGAAAATTTTAGGAGTGAAATTTCGCTATTTGGCTATTTTTGGACATTTTCTACAAAATATTCGCCCCTTTGGTTAAAAATTCACCTAGTGTTTACATGTCTATGATTAAATGGATAATATTTGCCAAAATTTTACTAATTTTAATAGTAAATTACATGTTTTTTTATTTAATATTCACCTACATTCTATATTTATTACTTTTTAGACCATAATAGTCACCTATAATACTATAAATAAGCATAATATTTGAATCTTTAAAAAAATATCGGAGGGTAAACAAATAAGGGTTTTTACCATGGCTTCTCATCGTGCTTTGTCGGCGTTCCTTTGGCATCTTGTTCTACTTCGTTAGCGTTGCTCTGGCTTCTCCTCCGGCTTCGTTGGAATTCCTTTGGATTCTCCTTCCTCTATCTTCTCGTTCCTCTATCTTCGTGTTCACAATCGAGGTTCATAGCATATGGGGTTCACAGTCGGGGTTCATAAGCAGACAGGGTTCACAATCGGGGTTCTTAAGCATACAAGTTCACATTTGGGGTTCATATTCAGGGTTCACACTCAGGTTTTATAAGCATAAATGGTTCATAATCAGATTATAAGTAGAGGTTTGAATCATTAATTGATGATTTTATGTGGTTCTTGAAGGGGTTCGGTGATTTTGTCTCATGCCCACAAGATAATATATATATAGATGGGAGTCTTCACTTAGTAGAGGTAATGATAAAAGGTAATTCCACGATAGAGTCATTGGATGTGGCATGAAAATGGATTCATGCTACTACAATTAGCAAGTAGAGAGTGGATTCATCAATCAATTTTAGGGAAATTTTGAGAAATAATAGGGTTAGAAGAGAGATAGAAAAAAGGAAGAGATGAAGAACACTATATTCATTAGGATTTAGAGTTTATTTTATTAATATATGGAAATATTGTAATTAGGGAACTTTGTTTAGGTGTCAACAAAAATCAAGTGATCGCAACAAGTTAGCAAAAGAAAATCAATAAGATAGGGTTAATTAGACACAATTCTGTTGATGATATAGCCAACCCAAGTGTTGTAAATGAATTAAAGAGAAAAAGGAAATAACTCACCTTGATGAGGCTTGGTGTAGGTGTTGAAGCCTCTTGGTTTAAGGATGAGAGTCATGATAGGCCTCAAGGAGAGTGTTCAACCTCTCGAATGAACCTTCAAATATATCTCAATACCCTCATTAAATAGACTTGTGATTGATATCCAACACAATTTATTATATAAAAATAGATTTACTACACAAACAATGTAACAATAAAGTGTTGACTGGTGATTGAAAGTTCCCTAAGAAGAGTTGTTATCTCCCTCACCCTGGATATTATGGAAACTCCCAAGAGTTGGAAGAGTTGAATCGTTAAAGGTGTGAAAGGGAAAATACTATGAGTCTATCTTAGCATAAGAAACAAGACTTCAAGGTTAGGACCAACATAATATAAATAGATCCCTATATAGGTGCTGGAGAAGATAAGTAATGAATTATAATTAAAGAGCATGGAATGAGAGATAGGAAGATAAATCAAAATTTTCCACCAATTTGAGTGTAACTATAATATGGGTTCTAAAATATAGAATATTTAAAGAGTTGAGAAGAGAAATTAAAAATAGGAATGGAGTGGGGAAAATAGGTAAGGGAGCGGCCATAAGGAATAAGTGAAAAATAAACTAACCATTGGAGAGGATTATTTGTATAAAAAAGGTAATATTGTATGATTTAACCATAACATAAAGTATATGAGGCCATACCATGAGAAATTCCCCAAAATATAGGCACTTTATTCTATGTGCAACAATACAAAATTATGGTACTTCTAAGAAGGCTATGATTCACTTAGCACTTTTAGACTAAGAAAAGTTTGAATCATTTGACCCCATAAACAATAAACATAAATGAATATGGGTCTTTGGGTACCTGTAAAGAAGAGTCCCAAGTAACAATAGACCCAATAATGGAATGACAACTCAAATTGGACACTTAAAGTAAAGAAATATCCAAACTAAGTTACCCAAAAGGTTAACATGACAGATAACCAAAGGCTAAAAGCAGAGTGAGAGAAAGGTGGTAAGGGACCCCACTAGACATGTCTAAAATGTTTCACATCCATGATAAGATAAGGGGGACTTGAGTGGTCTATATTGGATCATCAGATAATTTGTCATCTATCATGGTATTTTCTAGGTGGAAAAATTAGATGGAGTGGATTGTATGGCCCACTTTAGTGACAGGTCCCAATTTAGAAAATTGGGGTTCAAAATCTTCCAGAGCCATTTTGAGGCATCAAATGATTTTTTTGGACTTGTATGGTACATAAATTAAACCTACACCCTCAACATTTATATACACACAAATATATTTCCAATATTTCTGAATATCACCTCAATTGAAGCTCATACATAGAAGTTAAACCTCTTCCAAGTTGGTCTACCTAGTAAGCCACCGTGGTACGAGTAGATACCACATTAGCCCTTGTTACTCACACATGTTGGGCTATCCATATGAGGAATTTAAAGAAAATTATAGATGTTCCAAAACCTTATCATGATGAGGTTTGAGGAATTCAAACCCCTCACCCTAGATAGATTTCGAGCTATGTTAAATATCAGGTCACTAGGAGATCAAGGGGTTTCATTCAATATAGAATAGTGTCTTTTTCTACAACTAAGAGAAACATATAAACAGGTATTTTGTCTAGTTGCTATATTTTTTAGATCATGGAGAGAATTCAACCATGACCTTTCAATAGCAAATTAAGGTGCTTTAACAATGAGTACTTGAACAATCGAACTAAAACTCAGGGCTAAATACATACCATGATAAGGACACTAGAAACTAATAAATAATTTCAACTCCTTGACATTTATGTTATAAATTTATCATTTGATTGTTGAATTCTTCATGTGAGTTGTATTTCAGTCTCGAAAACCTCCCATACCATCAATGCATTCATCTACTATAACCATGTGAAAATTTAGTGCATACGATCTCAAACTAAAAAAAAATCAACGTTGACCCCATTCCTAACATTGGCCCCATTCTATGCAAAGTCAATTAATGCAAGCATAATTTCCTCTGATTGGTAAATGTTAAGTAAAATGAACATTTACCTAACCCTAAGAGTGTGGAGAGAATTCAATGTGTGACCTCTCAATATAAAATTAAGGTGCTTTAATGACGGGTACTTTGCCAATTGAGCTTACCCTCGGGGCTAAATACACACCATGATAAGGAAACTAAAAAATAATAAACAATTTCATCTTCTTGACATTTATGTTTTAACTTTTTTGTTTAATTGTTGAATTCTTCACATGAGTCATATTTTAGTCTCAAAAACCTATTATACCAACAATGTAAGCATTTGCGATAACCATGTCAAATTTAGTGCATACAAGCACAAACTGAAAAAAATTCAACGTTGGCCCCATTTGCAAGCCCCTTTGTGCAGGGTCAATTAATGAAATCATAATTTCCATTGATTGGTAAATTTTAAGTGAATTTAACATTTACCTAACCCCAAGAGTGTGAAGATAATTCAACCCATGTCCCCTCATTAGAAAATTATGATGCTTTAACGACAAGTACTCAACCAATTGAGCTAACCCTCGAGGCTAAATACATACCATGATAAGGACATTAAAAAGTAATAATAATTTCATCTCCTTGACATTTATGTTATAGTTTTGTTGTTTTATTGTTGAATTCTTCATATGAGTCATATTTGAGTCTTGAATCCCTCTCATATTGTAAACACATGCATCTAGTATAACCATGTCAAATTTCAGTGCATACAAGCACAAACTGATAATAATAATAATAATAATAATAATAATAATAATGAAAATGAAAATCAGTGTTGGCCCCATTCACAACCCCCTCTGTGCAAGGTCAATTAATGAAATCATAATTTCGATTGGTTGGTAAATTTTAAGTGAATTGAACATGTACCTAACCCTAAGAGTGTGGAGATAATTCCACCTGTGACCTCTCAATAGCAACTTAAGGTGCTTTAACGATAGGTACTCAACCAATTGAGCTAACCCTCAGGGCTAAATACATACCATGATAAGGACACTAAAAGATAATAAATAATTTCATCTCCTTGACATTTATGTTAAAGTTTTGTCGTTTGATTGTCAAATTATTTGTGTGAGTCGTATTTGAGTCTCGAAAACCTCGCATACCGTTAATGCATGTATATATTATAACCATGTCAAATTCCAATGCATAAAATCACAAACTGAAATAAAATCAACGTTAGCCCCATTCACAGCCCCCTTTGTGCAGGGTCAATTAATTAAAGCATAATTTCCACTAATTGGTAAATTTAAGTGAATTGAACATTTACCTAACCACAAGAGTTTGGATAGGATTCAACCTTTGACCTCTCAATAGAAAATTAAGGTGCTTTAACGACAGATATTCGACCAATTGAGCTAATCCTCGGGGCTATATACATACCATGATAAGGACACTAAAAAATAATACATAACTTCATCTCCTTGACATTTATATTATAATTTTTTCATTTGATTTTCAAACTCTTCTTGTGAGTCGTATTTGAGT
>APFE030405490.1:53848-76799 GCA_000404065.3 Pinus taeda
CATCCCACTCTCATACAACTATATTAAAATAAAACAATTCACATATAATTAGTTGCCACGGTATACCTTCATAATAATGGATTATGCAGGAAGACTAAGAAATTTAAATAGTATGATGTACATAAAAACAAAAAATCAAAAGTGTTATAAATCCCCAATATCTACTTACATGTCACTTTCCTCATTCTACCTTTCCCCATAACTGCTCCCCTTGAAATTCGTTGATGGAATTGACATCCCAAATGTAATCCACATTATTACTTGCAGAAATTTAGGATATATTGAGTAATATAAACCAAGGTTTGATATACCATATATCCCTCTACCATAGAACCCTCAATACATTCTCTTTGTCTAACTAAATCATTCAATGATTTCAAGTGCCTCTCAACTATCCACGTTGACCTTGCTTATACATGTCTGCATTTTTCAATCTCCTCAACTAGGTGCATGAGGTAGGGTTCTTGTGCATTTAAAACTTTAGAAATAATACTTTTTCATTTCACATATTAGATGAGGAAATTGTCTCGTCCGATACTTTATTTCTTCTTTATTAGTTTCTTTAGATGAAAACCATCTACAATTTATGCAAGCAAATCACAGGTTTAAAAAAAAGTATATATAAGTACATTACAAGTAAAACACATGCAGCCAAATATAAGTTATGCAACAAATTGAATAGATTAAATTACAATTTGCATATAAATCACCACTTACCTCATATATTTTTCAAGTTGATATATAACTTGTTTGACGTTGTTTTCAAATTTGTTTGGGAGAGATAGAGGCAGAACTTAATGTAACAAAAAAATTGAATCATTAATTATTCCTAAATCAGTAGAAAAAACACTAACAAGATGTTTCACCAATACAGAAATATATACACCAAAATAATTAGATTAATTAATGTATGTCAATCATGAGTTTTTATCCACCTAATTCACTTGTCTTTGTTAGGATATTCTTTATGTTGAAGAAAATCCAGTAGGAAATTTAATTTTTTCAATGACCTCTTTTACATCTTTGCTTTGTTTCTCTGTCAATAACCTTGGAAGGGTGCTTATATTTTGGTCTCCATCATTATTTGAATGAATCACGCTTTACATTGCTTGATTGACCTCCTTAATGTCATCACAAATCTTGACATTTTTTTCTTTGTCACTCCTTCCATCTAAGATTTGCCATAATGTTTTTGTTACATTCTTATCGATGTGCATTGTATCAAAAAGTTGAACAATTTCTAGGTGCTCATAGTAGGGGAGCCTGATGAATTATACGTGATAAATTTTTGTTCGTCATGGAAGCGCCCCATTATTAATGCCTTCATGATCACAACCATCAAGGTGAAGCATAATTAAAGATATTACAATAATTATTTTCAATTAGTATAGTGAATAAAATACAATAAAAATAAAATAAAATATTCTAAGCATTTCATGCATGATATACAGATGATTTTTCGATCCATACCTTGACCATTAATTTTATTATATTGCAATTGACATGGATGAGGTGTCATTCTCAGTGGTTTTAATCAAGTCTCTTCTTTACCATTGGAAAAATGTTTTTCAGTACTTCGATACTTATGGCTCTTAGAGAGGAAGTGCCTATACTCATCAGAAACCTCGTTCCTAAACTTCAAGAATGACGAGATTTTATCTTAGGACCACAAACTATACATGAAAATTTACCCTTTGTTTGAAGACCTACAAGAGAAGGATTAAATTATACCAATTATTTTAAGTATGTTATTTAAAAATGATGTATGACATGAACTTCATAAAATAAAACAATATTAAAGTGTAGTGTATTGTTATAACATACCACATAAATGTGTTATCCTTGGGGCATCATGAACTGTCCATCCAAGCATTTCATGGAAACAAATTTCCCTTTGCGCACTCACTGGTCTATAGTTATCATACATAGTGATTCCCTTCCATAACTGTAATAACTCTTCGATAAAAGGCTTGATATATACATTCATATTTTTTACTTGGTACTTACCTAATCAATTGAACATATAGTACATAATTACTACATATATCGGTAAATAAAAAATATAAAACATATAAGGCATATTTATAAAACAAACAAGACAAATGAGATGTTACCATGTTGAAAAAATATTCTAAACAACTACCTTGAACAATCATTGCCAACAATATGTGCTCCCTCTTTATTGAAATCCATTGAGGAATGTTATTGTTGATAACAAAAATAAGCCATGCTAAGTAAGTAGATTTGGGCTCTCCAAATGGATTGACACTGTCAGCTACCAATGAAAGCCTAAGTTTACGAAGTTTGTCTTTAAAATATGGCCATATTTCCTTTATCTTCTTAAATGCAAATCCATCTATAGGCATTTGAAGAACACCATCTTTACTTCTATTCTTTGCATGGTAATCCATATATTATGTTATTATTTTTCACTTGGTAGTAGATCGGTTTGATATCTACTAATTTGACATTTCAGGCATTCTTCCTTCAATGCATGTTATCCATAATAAAAAATATGAACATCAGGACATGCATGAATAGTTTGATACTCCATTCCAATATATTTCATAATGGCATGTAAATATCGGTATGTGTGAGGTAAAAACATGTGATGATAGTAACAAAAGTTCACCTAACAATCTGCAACATAATTAAAAAATAAGTACTTCGTATTATAAATAATATTAATCGTACATATTGCATCCAATTTTTTCAAATGATCAACTAACAATAAAAATAGAGGAAGAAAGAAAACCTTTATCACCATGTACTAAATGTCACAAAATATATAACATACCTTAAGGGCTATGTGACAAAAGTATCCCACAAACCATTCATAACCTTTAAGTTAACCAGTAGCAATATAGCAAAGAGAAGACTTGCTTTGGAGCCTTCATAAAGAGGTTATGTTATCTTCTCAATTAGAGGTCTATCAAGAACACCATATAGTTGGTCATCATCACCATCCATTCCAAAATTATTAAATATCTCCTAGATCAATATATTTGTCCCCTCTTCTTCAACTATGTTATTAGCATCATCATCTTCATCCATAGGATCATTTAACTTGATCTTCAATATTCACTCCATGTTCATGAATAGGCGGTTGTATAACGGCCACATCATCCTAATCCATGGACAATTCCCCAGGGTATTGTTTCTTTACAAGTACAAACAATCAAGTAATATTATTGAATATAACAAATATTTAAATGATACAAATGTTCAAAAATATAATATAGGAAAAGATAGACAACTTGGGTGAGAGTGAGAAGCAAAGACAACAAATCATTGATGAATCTTGTGCAATTTATCAATATGTTTATGAGTATGTTGAAAAAATATAGGAAGATTGTTAGTTTTATTGATATGTAAAAAGAGAAACACTTTGTGAGATTTATGCTCAAAACCAACAAAAACAACCTATTCTTGTTTTTCCTTCATCATTGTGTCATATTCTTTCTTGATTTCACTTGGAGACCACAAGTTAAGTGTGGATGGACACTTTCCCTGACCCAATTTTTTAGAGATCACAAGCTAAGTGTGGATGGTAACTTTCCCCAACCCAACTATTTGGAGACCACATTTTAATTTATAATGATTTCAGAGCTAAGGGATTGGGGGTTAACGCATTAGGGGTTGAGAGTTTATTAGCATTCAAGTATTAGTGATATGTAGGAATTGGTAGTCCAAATGGAGCAATCATCTTAAGTGAGAGCAAGAAACAAAAACAATAAATTAATGATGAAGATTGTGCAATTTATCAAGATGTTTATGGAATATGTTGAAAATTTTTAGGAAAAATGTCACTTTTCTTGACATGTATAAAGAGAGACATTTTGTGAGATATATAGTCAAAACTAGAAAAAATAACCTATTCTTATTTCGCTTCATCATTATGTCATATTCTTCCTTGATTTCACTTGGTGACCACACGAGCTTTTAAGTTGATCACAACTTTCCCTCTAAGCCCTAGTTGTTAGCTCACCCCTAACCTCCAAACCATTAACCATCCCTAACCCTTTAATATAGCATAACCCCTCAACCCTTAGACCCTACAATCTCCCTAATTCTTAACACCTTAACCCCACTCTCCCTAATTAAGCCCTTAAACCCCTAACCCCCAAGCCCTTAACCCTTAACACCTAAACCATTTAACCCCAAACCCTTAAGCAATAACTTGTTACCCCCTAAGCCCCTAAACTATTAACCCCTTACTTGTCGCCTAACACCTTAATCCCTAATGCTAAACCCCTTAAACCATAAACCCCTAACCCCTACTCCCTAAAACCCCATTAACCTATAAACCTCCTAAATCTAACTTAAACCCTAACCTATTAACCACTAACCCTAACTTATAATTTGAAGTTGATTTTTTAATAATTTAAATGTTTTAATATTTTTAAAGACGTAATTATATGATACATTTTCGGTAAAAAAATGTTGATATCGTTTCAAATTTAATATTTATTAATAAAAAGTTGTAAGTTTTAATTATACAAATACATTTGTCCACATGGGGTAGCTCAAGCGGCAAGGGACGTGGAAATGAAGTCTCACCGAACCAGAAGTCTTGGGTTCAAATCTTGGGTTACCCTTCCCCCGTAGAGGGGTACATAATGGACATGTAAATCGGAGAGTCCTGCCCCAGCTTACAAAAAAAAAAAAACAATACATTTAAAAAATTGAATTATGCATACACAAATATATATGCATGTGTGTCTGTGGAAAAAGGAAAAAATTTATATATATATATATAACGTATATCATATATATATAATATATATATATGATATATAGAGAGAGAGAGAGAGAGAGAGAGAAGAGAGAGAGAGAGAGAGAGATTAATTATTGATTAAAAAATAATATTTATTATATTAAAAAATGTGTAATATAAATAACTTTTATTAAATTTAAAAGTTATAAATTTAAATTGTACAATACCAATTAAAAATATTTAAAGCTCTTATATATATATATATAATATATATATATATATAATAATATATAATATCTATATATATATAATATATATATATATATATATATTATATATAATATTATATATATATATATATATAACCCACCCCTAAGTAACCTCTAAACCATTAATTCCTAACCCTTTAATGCCTAACCCAAGATCATATCCCTTAATCCTTAACACCTTAAGTCCACTCCTCCTAATTAGGCCTTGAAGCCCCTAACCCATAAACCCTTAACCAATAACCCCTTGCCTCCTAAGCCCCTAGTTTATTAAACCTCTAAGCTAGCCTAACCCCTTAATCCCTAACCCTAAACCCTTAATTTAAAAAAAAATATGCAATATAAAGACATATAACTAATAACTTGTCAAGGGACGATATTCATGTTTGCCTTCAAGGTGTCCAAATTCTCTACAATGTTGTTTAGTTGTTTTTATCAAAAGTCTTCTCTTATGGCCCCTTCATTTGATACAAGGGCAATAACGTTTTCCATCACTCATCTTTCCTTACCAAACTTTCAATATTGAATATCTTCAAAAATCAACTACAGTCTAACTATTGTAATATAATTAATAAATCATTTCTGAACAAAAAATAGCCCTTATATATAATTTTTGGCATCATATTTTTGACGTCCGCGGATTATGGGGTGACATTTTATAACAATAAAAAATATTGATTGCATCCAACATCGGTATTCCAACAGTGTCATGGTTGACATGGTCGAACATCGCAAATCCAACAAAAATCACATATACATTAGGTATCCTATGTAATAAGAAGGCATCAGACATCCCACAAATCCATCAGATATCCAATGCATTTATGTTTTGCATCAGATATTCAATGTTGTTCGGGGCATTTTTTTTAATGCAAAAAATCCAAATAAGATCCCACAGTACGGTTGATTTTATAAGTACTATTGGAGTAAAGTGTCAGTGTTTCCCCCATATGTAGTAGCATGGGAAGCATTATTAGTGATGGTTGCAATAGTTTCATTGATCCTGAGAGTGGAGTAGAAGAAGGAAAAAACTCTTGTAGCCTTTGGAGAAAAGACTATGTTGCATCAAAGACTCAGACATATCAAAGAGAAGGGCCTTCAAGTGACTAGATGGTAATGGTATGGTATAAGGTATGCCTAATTACTCTCTAGGTATTGATTTATATTAACATTTTTTATATAATAAGCATACTCATGTAAGATTCTCCTTTGGTTCTACAAGGTTAGAGGGAATATTACAGTCGGTGAAAAATGATGTGTTTGGATTTGTGTTAGTTCCGTCACTAGGTAAATTTGTCTATTATGTCCCATTTTTAGAGGAATTCTTGACGAATGCAAGGATTTATTTTCTCCGGAAGAAATTTGAAGGTTTTGATAAATTCATGGAGTTTAAGGCTCTTGTTAAAAATCAAGAAGAGAAGAAAATTAAGGTGTTGAGGATATATAATAGTAAATAACTTTATGGGAATGTATTCGAATAATTTTGTAAGAAGTGTCATATAGCAAGGCATAAGAAAATCTATACAGGCCTCAACAAAATGGAGTTATAGAAAGGATGATCATGATGTTGATGGAGAATGCAAGGAGCATGCTTACTAGAGTTGTGTTAGGACAAGAATCCTAGGTAGAGATAGTGGATATTGTGTGTTGCTTTGTAAATAGATCACCCTCATCAAAATTGGATGATAAGACTCCACATGAGATATGGATTGGTTAGAAACATTCTCTTAAACATCTCAAGGTATTTAGTTTTGATGTTTTTGTACATGTTCCAAAGGAGAATAAGAGTAAGCTAGATAAGAAATATAAAAAGTGTATCTTTATTGGATATAAATATGGTTTGTAAGGTTATAAGTTTTGGAACCAAGAAACTAAGAAGGTAGTGTATACTTGTGATGTAGTATTTAGAGAAGTCAAAGATGTTGTCAAAGATGAAGTCCTACCAAGGGAGAAAGGACTAGAAAATATTGAGTTTGAATTGAAGGATAAAGAATTGTATTGTACAAAAGAATAGGAATCAAAAGAAGAAGAAGAACATATTCTGATATTGAGGAGATCAATTCATGAAAAAAGGTAGCCAGAAAGATATATTGCACCTAATTTCCGTTCAAATTTTCTTTTGTTTATTATTGATGATGATATTAGAAATGTTAAGGAGGCAAAGGATTTAGAAGATGGTAAACTTGGGAAAATGCCATAGTTGAAGAAATGGTAGCCTTAGACAAAAAAGAGGCTTGGGATCTAGTGGAGTTTCAAATTGGAAGAAATTCATTTGGAAGCAAATGGGTATTTAAGAAGTTGAATGTGGAAGAAAGAGCGGAGAAATACAAAGCTCTATTAGTAGAAAAATATTATTCTCGTGTAAAGGGAATTGACTTTGGTGATATTTTTCTCTTCTTTCCAAGTTAACTTCTATTAGATTTATTTTATCTGTCGTTGTTCCTTTTTATTTTGAAGTAGAACAGATCCATGTGAAGGCAAAATTCCTACAATAGGATCCAGATGAAGAAATCTATATGAAGCAACCATAAGGTTTTATGTTAAACGAAAGAAAGAGCCAGTGTGTAGGCTGAAAAAGTCCCTATATGGGTTAAAGTAATCGCCAAGGTTGTAGTATCAAATATTTGATACTTATATATCGGGGCTTGGCTTCAAAAAGAGTGATGTAGATCACTATGTGTATTTCAAATTAATTGGTGATTATATTATTTATTTGGTATTGTATGTGATTGATATGTTGTTGATCAGAAATGATATGGAAATCATCCAAGAAGTGAAAAATTAGCTGTCCTATAAATTTGTTACGAAGTGTCTTGGTGTTACAAATTTAATTTTGGGTATGGTAATTAAAAGAGATTGGACAAATAGGAAACTTTGGTTAAATTAGAGAAAATATGTCAATACAACTTTGCATAGGATTAATATGCAGGAATGTAAACCGATAAAGGTCCCTATTTCTATCTATAAATTTATATGCATAACAATGTCCCAAGGTGTAGGAAGAGGAAGAGGAGATGTTATGTGTTCCATATGCCAATGTCGTTGGAAGTTTGATGAATGTAGGGTCTATACTAGACTAGACAGTATAGATTTAATGGCAGGGTTGAACATGTATATGTCAAAACTAGGGAAGGATCAATGGACAACAATAAAGAGGGTTTTTAGATATTTGTGTGGCACTACTAGTCATGGATTGTGTTACTAAGGAAGACTAGGGTTGGAGAGTGTGTGAGACATACATAGCTTTGTTGATGTAGACTAAACTAGAGATTTAGATTGTATAAGATGTACAAGTGGCTATGTGTTTAACCTATTTGAAGGATAAATCTATTGGATGAGAAAGATAAAGTATATATTGGAACTTTCAACTACATAAGTTCAATACATGGTACCACTCACGAAGTTAAATACATGGTAACCACCCATGCAAGCAAGGAAGAAATATGGTTGTCGAAATTGTGTTCAAGTATTGGCTAGGTACAACAAGTTGTGAGAATAGATTGAGACATTCAAGAAAAAAATTATATTTATAGAAAAGAACCCAATATATCATTCTAAGACAAAGCGTAATGATGTTTAGTATCACTTTGTGAGAGATGTGGTTGAAGAAAAGAAGGTGTTGTTGGTGAAGGTGGACACTTTGAAGAACGTGTCAGATTCATTAACAAAATATGTGAGCATCAATAATTTCTCTTGTTGTAAAGAAAAAATGGGTATTACTTCCCTCAATTGTTGATCATGTACCCATATGACCCTTTTTGTATAAAGAAAACAAGAAGTGTGAGAATGTTAGGTATATGTTATATTCTTTGCACAACTATATGCATGCATTGTACATTGTGTCAAACACAATAAAGAGGATCATAGGGGGGATGGCAACCCTCCCTGTTTAGCAGGATCAGTGGGGGTGATTCAAAATGGATTCAGTTTTTCCTCTAGATCAAAGTTTTCAAATTCATATTAAAGTGGGATCAAGTTGAAGTGCTTGACGAGAGATTCCAAAGGTGCAAACGACACGAAAATCCGAGATTGTATGAAGAAGTTAAGGCCAGTGAAATTTTCAAGGAAAACTAGGGCAAAAAGTCAAAAAAGTCAAAGTTAAACCGTGTAACAGCCCGAAATAACAACACATAGTTAATTATATTAATCAAGCAATTTATAATCAACAAGCAATTTATCAACTAGTTAACATTAAATTACTAAAATGTGAGTAAAGAGAGACAACTTACCTATGGAACGCTAGTTGAACACTAGTGGAATTCCGCTACCTGCAACAAAGTCTTGGGGACGACTCTCCACCCAACAGTAGGCTCAATTGCACAAAATATTGCTACAACTGGCCATCCCCGAGCCCTTAATCAACGTACTACTGCCAGGGTATCCTTGTCTTATAACACTATTCTCCCAAGAGAATGGATGATTAAATCGTGGAATGATGGAATGCTGGAATGCCTCTCATCTTCCTCATCATTTATTAATTAGAGCAAACATTGGAAGGGGAACCACATGCACACACTCCATGTGTCCACATGCAACTTTATTGCTTTCTTGTTTTATTTCTTTTGTTTTTACTTTTTGATAGCTTTGCTGATTTTTACTGCTTTCTTGTTTTATTTCTATTTATATTTATTTAGAGCTTTAGTATTTTTATTTATTATTACTATTTTTCATTTTATTATTTATTTCTTGTATTTTAATATAATATTATATTATTATTATTATTTTATTATTATTATTATTATTATTATTATTTTATTTTAATTTTTTTTTTTCTACGTTAAGACTAACCTAAGTACCCACGGGGGATTTGAAAACAAGTGACCTATCGCAAGGAGTGCCTTAACAGCGCACCCATTCACCGTCAATCCCAAAGCCCCGTGGCTATATATTATTATTATATTATTATTACTTATTTTTTTTATTATTTATTATTAAGTTGAATTATTTAACATTTTATTTTGTTATTTATTACTCCATATTCGCCCGACACCCTCTGCTGAACTAGTATAACCAGCAGGCATCGAAAGTTTTCACAACACCCAGGAAATCTCAAGGAATCTCTGTCCTTTTTCCCACTTTCGGAACCAGGCATAAGTATTGCTACTTATAGTTTTGAAATTGATGTTAATTAGTTGACAATTGCATGTTGATTATAAATTGCTAGATTAATCTAATTAATTACATGTTTTTATTTGGGGATGTTACAAACTGGTCAACGGTCAACGCTTACGTTAGTAGGACACATGTCGTCCCGGGAATGCGCCACATGGTTTTGATGACATCAGCAAGGAAGGTGACATGGCAGTTTTTGATTGGTTCACATGGGCCAATCCGGTGCTGACACGTGGCAGCCCGAATTTGCCCAATATTGACATGCAAATCCCAAAATTTGGGGGTCAAGGAGGATCGAACCCCTAACCTCCCGGACTACTAAGATCTCATCGGATTCCGCTCACCGGATGAGCTAACACACCACTTGTTCATTATGGCAAAGATAAGGTATTTAAGGTTTCGGATTGGAGCCGCTGCAAAAAGGGTCAGATGGTCGGGTCAACCCCATGACCGTCGGTCCCTTGGCATTTAATGTCTAAATAAACCATGGGATTTCACATAATCCGAACCACATATATATACAACAAACCATATCATAATCGCACATGCGCCACACTATATGTATTGTATACGATATATATATATATATATATCATATAAATTTAATGCATAACAAGGGGTAAGGCGGAAGGGTCGGGCAAAGGTCTGAACCACCGACCTTCCCTAACCATTATATAACAACGCTTTCACATAAGTCAGCTAGCCAACTTGCCATATGGTGGAGCTTTTTATTGCGCAGATTCCAAGGTGGATTTTAGTTGTAGAGGCGGTATTTCATAGGCAGAGGCGGTTTTGTGTAGCAGGAAAAGTGGTTTTTCTATAGCCAGAGGTGGTTTTTGACTTTGTTTTGCTAGAGGCATAGGTGGTTTTTGACTTTTCGGGGGGTCTGGAGGTCGTTGTGGCCAAATATGATCAATTTTATACTCAATTGACTCGAATTTCGAGCTAGAAGTAGTGGCGACGTCCATTTTCTCATCTGAGATCCTGTTTTTTAGCTCATGCCTGTAACAGCGTTTTGAAGACAAAATAAAGAGGTCAACACTAGAAGCGAGAGGACCAAGAGATGTAGCCAGGAAGTCTAGTGAACTCCTTTATTAAATTATGTTTTGTTGATGTGTTTGAATGTGTCTTTGAATAGTTTAATTGTTTATGTTATTCGCATTCTTTTCGATCCATTGCATTAATGAACATAAGTGAATTCACACATAGTCTATAATACCCTTTTCATTACTGGATCAAGGTGGGCACTCGCCCTGTTTGAGTGGTTCACAAGGGAATAGAAGCCCCCCTGTGCAGGGGTTTGTGTGTAGCACCTCGAAAAATAAAATTGAGTAAGTTTTGATTCCATTTTTTGTAGTTTTCAGCACACGATTTTTTCCCTTAGTGGTTTTGTGGTGCATAATGGTTTTGCCCATGGTTTTATAGTTTTGATTAAGAAACAAGGATTTTATTCTAATCGAAGGTAAATGGATTGGAAGCTTATGGTGTATGATATAATATATATATTTATATATAATATATATATATTATATATATATATATATATATATATATATATATGGATGTTTATCTTAAAGTTAGAAACCTTGTGAATCTTGCTAGTCCCTAATATGAAAATTGTAAAATTTTTGGTTATTTTTTTTAGAAAATATTAGATTTCCAATGATTTTATATAGTCGATATAATATTGGCAATTTTTAAGGTAAAATAATAATGTACTATAAATTTTGGCAAACATTTTAGAAAAAATGGAAATTGGCGAATCTTTTTTTTTTTTTTTTAAGCATGGAAAATTAGCCCAGCCTTCAATATTAGCCTAAAATATTCCCATATATATATATATATATATTAATATATATATATATATATATATAGATAGAGAGAGAGAGAGAGATTGCTTGTTGGTTTTCCTAAATTGGCTTTCCAAGATTACATCTTTTATGTTTTGTTAAGAATCTATTTTCATAAATTTATTTTACAAGGTTAAAACCTATTGAACTCTCAAAGATGCAAAAACTAGTTATCCCTTAAGCCACAAAGAAATTCTATCTATGAAAAAGAGCATAGCTAGATTCAGGTTCTATCTCAAATCTCTGAAATTCATTATATGCATAGATTCAAAGAACATGGCATATATAGGGAGATAAAAAAATATGTGTATGGGGTTTTTGGCTTGATGATTATGAGTTTGGCATGTATTATAAATTTGGCAAAGAAAATAGTATTATTGATATGATCGCCAAAGAAGCTTATACAAACTCAATATTCCTAAATCTGCCTTAGGCTGAAGGAAGGCGAAATTCAGGGTAACCACAAACCATGCTCAGCCTGGCAGCTAGCCCTACCAGAACAGGAGAGGGCTCTCTCCGAGTCATGCTTAGTGAATACTTAAAACGATATGGTTTGAGATGACTTACTGTGAAATATCGATCTTAGGCTAGTAAGTGAATATGGATACAAGAGGCGATTTTTATGAATGACTTTGTTTTTGGGATGGTATGGGACCAATGGACAGCAATGAGCAGAGGATGAAATACAAAGGCACATATTACTTCGTGAGGAAAGACAGGTGGAAAGCCTAGCAATTTAGTTTGAAATATTGCAGAATGGAGAGATTGCTTAGGAGGGTGAAAAGGGCATATGTACATGAATCCTTTTCAACAGAAGAAAGAACACTGAACATGAAATTTTCCCACATGCAGAGCAATAAAATTGAATTCTACCTTATCTAAATTAGAAAATTTCACTAGAAACGAATATGAAATGAACTATGAATCATAACGAAATACATATGAAACATTAGAGACACATTTGCTACACTCACAACCACATGAATCTCATGAAACAGAGCTGATGCCTTTCATTAATCCTCTGTCAAAATATACAATGAAGAAACAGAGTTTCTTTCCCACAGTCTCCCAGAAGTTACTAGCCAACCAACCCTTTGCAAATGGTTTGCATACAATATATAGAATGTTCCATGAGGAGATAGAATGCCCAAGGGTTGGGGAGTTACTTGAATCATTACAAAATGGAGGTGGAAGCCAACCATTAGCTATAGGTGCAACGTTACAAACATGACAAATGGCTTGGGTGACTGTTTGCCTTCCTTTGCCACTTGGATAGAAGCCAATCTGGAGTGAAAATACTTTAAAATCTTCCTTAGGTGCCGAAAAAGTGAAATGTAGATGAGCGGGCCCACTTGTGAAAAGTCGCGAATTGAAATTTCGCAAAACGGAGATGAATTTGGCCTTTTTCCTATATGCGCCGCGTCAAATTCTATATGTGTTGTGCCACTTTGGATCTTGTTTTAAGGCACTTGCAGGAGTCCAAAATGTGCCTAAGTATGCTTGTTGGAAATTTTGTCCTGTCTACTTTCCAACCCAAGTGGAATTTCTGAATTTGGTGCTCATTTGCCCCTCCAAATATTCATTCTCCCAAGACTGCTTCCTGTGTGTCAAAATAGGGGCAGAGAGACCATTTTTTGGGTGTTTTTGACCTCCTAGAGACTCAAATCATGCCCAAATTTCTTGTCCAAGCACTAGTAGTCGTGATTTTGAATGTTGAATCCAAAATTGCAAGCCATTTGTCATTTGGAATTCCCAATCCTAAGCGTCGCGCCAGTGGCACGACGCACAGGGAGAAAAAACCTGTGTTTTGACCAAAAAATTACCATGTGACCAAAATTGCCCCAAATTTCTTGAAATTTGGGCTGGAGGTTCTCTAAGAGGCACTATGATGGGCCACAAAAGCTTCATCCAAGATTCGAAGCCAATCTTGCTCTTTTGCCTCTTTTGCCTCTTTTGTTGCTTTGCTCAATTTTACCTTCAAGCTCCTTATCTGGGCCTTTGCACTCATGTTCTGTGCCCTGTAATGATAAACCATCCTCCTCAGTATGGTTTTGTCTCTGTCGGCCTTCTCCAGTAGTCTCTCTAGGTGGATGTTGATCCGCTCTAGCCAGGACTCATGGTCATTGTTGATCTCTTGCTCCAAGGTAGTGAGCTCGATCCTTCTTTGTTGGGCAGCTTGTCGATTCTCACAGATGTTTTGCAACTCCTTGATCTCATGCTGGTCCTCAAGCTATTTGTTCCTCTGCTCCAAATACTTGATGATCCATTTGGCCCACTCCACATTGAGTGACAAGTCTTGGATCTCCGTTTTCTGCTCCTGAATAGTCATCCTAAGTCGGGCACTCTCCACATCTGCATCATCATGCTGAATGAGGATGAAATCTACCTCCTGTTCACCTGATGGCCCCTCATCATGCATGGGCCTCTTGCCCTTGTCCTGTACCTAGGTAGTCGATGCCGAAAGCGAGGCCCCTTCCACCCCGGGTGGAGATAACACTCGCTTTGCTGCTGCAAACAAGTGCCTACTGCCTCTCTGATATGTCACGAATATTGGCATAGTCGTGGTCTTATGGTGCTCATACTGATGAGAAGGACCATCCATCTCATGCTCTGGCTCTGATAGTACCTGTGAAGTGCTGAAGAGGTCATGGGAGATGAAGTCCTCCCAATCAATGCCCTGCAATCCCAATTGATGATCCACCAAAATCCGAATAAGAGCAAAGTGATAAACACTGTTGAGCTGCTGTTGAGGGGTCTTATGCTGCATGAAGGTGTTCATCCTCTCTATGTTCCTGCAAATGAAAAATGGGAGGTTCATCATCCTCACCCTGGTAAAGTGCATGAGCAACCTAATGTGGTAGGCATATAGACGAGAGAACCTCCCCTCACAGCTAAAGTACTTCATGATCAATTTCATGAGTGGAGCATACTCATCTTTCAAATATCTGAATGGGAAGAATCTTGTGAGCTGACTCAAGAATCTGGCCTTAATGTAAGGCTCATAGTGTTGCCGATCCACCTTCTTCTTCTTATGCCACTGTTCTCCAACATTTGGTATGCATGTTGCCACTGAGATAGTTTCAGGTGTCAATGTGAAGGTGACCCTAACCAAGATAGACTGACCTCCATGTAGGTGAAGCACAAAAATACGGGCCAACTCATGATGAACTCTAACATTAGCCACCCTTTGACAAAATTCAAAACATGCTAGGTGCTAGAAACATGACATGGCAAGAGCGCATGCTTGTAATTCAGTGAGGGTAGTGGGCTCATCCCTAACATGTTTGCCACTCTTGTGATGTCTCTTGGGAGCCTGCTGGTCCGAGGATGAGTCACTTTGTGTCTCCATCTCATACTCTGATGAATGCTGTGATGCCATGACTGTTGTGTGTAATCTACTTGGGCTACCCTTTGGTGATGGTGTGAAGCTGGGTGCTTTTGTGATATCTGCCACCAAGAGGAACAATGAAACAAGGGAGTATTAGGAGGGTAGTAATATGATGGGAATAGGATTTATGGGAGAAGTTTGTTTAGGGATATGTAGGGGGTTTGGGTATTTGATAGGGTAGGGTTTTTGGGTTTTGACAAGGTAGGGTTTTGGGGTGTTATGTTGAAAAATAAGAGGAGGGATAGGGGATAGGGTTTGGTAGTGTTTTAGGGTAGGGATGATAGGAAAAATGAGAAAGGGAGGATAGGGAAAAATGGTAGGTGAGGGAAAAATGGTGGGTGAAAATGGAACCTTGGCCTCAATACCACAATTATGCAACCCTAGCAACCATGGCCTTTGGTGTTTTCTTGTGGTTGATTTTATGAGTTTTGTTACATTTCAAACATAGCTATAAACCACCCTCTCATTTATAAACTTTGATGAACAAGTCATGTCATAGAGCCTACCTGTCAATTTGATGGGCTTCATAAGAAATATGAGGAAATTTGGCATGGTTTTGGCCCTTTGTGGGTGTGCGCCGCGCGCAAAACAGAATGCGCCGTGCCTTGGGTGTGCGCCATGCCCATTGAAAAATACACTGAGGGGTGGCTCTGTGTGCGCCGCGCCCCTGTGTATATGCGTCACGCTCCTGGAAACTGCCTCCACTTTGCTCCAAACACGCATGATGCACACTCAAACACTTTGCAATGTCTCCCTATGAACTTTATTTGCACAATGGATTTGATTTTGGTGGAAACTTGTATATAAAGACTTGGCAGTCATGGGTTAAATTTTTTCTTCTCCAAAAACCCATTTTTCTATTGTTATGTTTTGACACTTTTTCACTGACTTTAAAGCACACTGATTTTCACTTTACCTTTGAAATTTTAGCTCAAATGATGAAATTTTCGGCACTCTTTGTAGGGATTGCATGACAGGACATTTGGCCATGGAAACCATGACTGCATCTGAAGAAATCAACTAACAACTTTTTTGAAAATTTTATCACAAATGACACTGTTTGACTTTTCTTCAAAACAGAGTTTTGAAGAAGAGTCGAAGTCTATCCACATGATGATGAAACTTTCTGAATCATAACTCTGTAAGGGCCTCACTCTGGCCTGCATGGCTTTACTGGACATGATTGAAGAACAAATTGATGAACCCCTAGACCTAACTATCGAAAATGGCTTTTGTCCTTTAAAGGACCAGACCTTGACTGTCATGGACTTTAGTGATCATTGACAAAAGACCTGAGCCAGCAGGAGCCAGACATGAGGGGAAATGACTAGCATGACCTTTTTTGTCAGATTATGGCATGCCCCTAGCGGAATGCAACTGAGTGAATGGAGTGGGACACCTAAAAATGAAATGCATAAAGAGTTTTGATCTCTGATGGAGGACTGACCAGACCAACTCTAACATTGGCTCCAATGGGGGATGGTAGCTCCTTGGAGGTGCCAAGAACAGTAGATCTCTTGAAGAGCTAGACACTGCCTTCGTCCATTGGGCTATGGAGTCATTATTTCGACAAATGACAGAGGACTTTGAATCATTTATGAAACTGAAACGACCAAAAAACTGACTCAAATTTGACATTGAAATGACTCGAAGACTAACTTAACAAACTCTAACTAAACTGAAATAAAATGGTATTTACAATGACAGTGGAAGTAGCGTAAATAACTAAAAAATGGTATCGCTTGAGCAACTGACCATTGATTGGCCCTCCTGGGTAATCTTCCCCATTCATTTCCTTTAGAAGAAAGGCATTCTGACCCCGATATGCTGCAATCTTGAAAGGACCTTTCCAAATATTCTTGAACTTACTGTGCTTGCCTTTCTCCTCATTCCTTGCATCCCACTTCAGCACCACATCATCCACCTGAAATTTGTCCACCTTTGTCTTTATGTCATAAATTTTCTTGATCTTCTGCTGCAATTTGGATGTGTTCTTGAAAACTTCTTCTCTGGTCTGCTGCAAGTGGACCATTTGATTCAACCTTCTCTGCATGGGGTCTTCTTCACTGCCAGCCTCCTGAAGAATTTTGACTACCGGGGCAGCGAGAGAGGTAGGAAATATTGTATCAACTCCATAAACAAGCTCGAAAGGTGATGTATCTATGGATTTCTTCTGACTGACCCGATCTGCCCAAAGTGCATTGACCAACCTCTTATGCCAGCTCTTCTTGTTTATTTCCAGCAGCTTCTTGATGATGTTGACCAATGATTTGTTCGAAGACTCTACCAATCCATGGCCTTGCGGATGATAGGCAGTTGAGTGACCCAAGATGATGTGATATTTATGACAAAACTCTACCATCCTTTTTGATTTGAAAGCTGTTGCGTTATCAGTGATTAGCTTATTCAGGCAACCAAAACGAGACAAGATGTTATTTTCAAGGAATGAAATGGTTACTGCATTGGTAGCTTGTCTGGTGGGAATTGCCTTGATCCATTTCGTGAAATAATCTGTTGCTGTGAGGATTCATCTATGCTGACTGGAAGAAGCAGGATGAATTTCACCAATGAAATCCAATCCTCATTGCTTGAAAGGAGCACTCACCTCAATAGGCTTAAGTGGCAAAGGCTATAACTTCTGCTTTCCTTCGAAAATCTGACACTTATGACAGCGCTTGACCATCTTATATACATCAGCAAACAACGTCGGCCAATAGTACCCTGCTCTTAGAATTTTATTTGTTGTTGACTTCCAGAAAAGGTGACCACCACAGTCTCCTTGGTGGCAATCCTCCATGACCTTCTTTGCTTCCTTTTCCACCAAACAATTTAATAGAATTCCACTGGGATCTTTCCAATACAGTGTAGAATTTAGAATGCAAAACTTGGCAGCCTTCAACTTGAGTGTTCTCGCTTTGTTTCTAGTCATGTCGGGCGGTGGTGAAAAATTTTTAAGCACATATATGATATCTGAATACCATGGAGAAAGAGAAAACATTTCAGATACTTGAATTGACGATCCTTCCTCATTCTCATCGGACATAGCAGCGATCAGATTTATGTCCAAGGCGTGCAAGTTTGATTCAGCCATTAACTTCGCCAATCCCTGCCCTTTCACCAGCTTTGTGGGCTTTATTTCCACATCATATTCCAGCAAGGCTACAATCCACTTGCCTCGTCTTCCTTCTGGGTCGGTCTGCACTAAAACATTTTTGACAGCAGTGTTAGGAACATATGCCAAAATATGAGAATGTAGAATATATACCCGGAAATATTTTAATGCCTTTACAAGTGCCAGGGCTTGCTTCTCAATGATGTTGTATTTTAAGGCTGCATCTCTTATAGCTCTGCTGAAGAATGTGATGGGTCTTTCATGATTATCTCTTTTATGCAATAACACCATTGCCATAGTATGCTCTGAAGCGAATGAAAACAATATGAAATCCTGAGTGTAGTCTGGGCTGACTAGAACTAGAGCTGAGGAAAGAGCCAATTTGACCAAATTGAAAGATTTTACAGCCTCTTCTATCCATTTCACTTGGATGTCCTTCTTAAGCATGTTTTTCATTTCTCTTAGGTGTTCAGCAAGATTGGGTACAAAGTGGCATAGAAAATTCATTTTACCATTGAACGGTTGTATCTCTTTTATATTATGGGGCAAATCAATTTGTTGAATTGCTTGCACACGTGTTGGGTCAATATGAATGCCATCTTTTGAGATAATGTGCCCGAGTAGTTTGCCTTCCTCCATGGCAAACAAGTTCTTCTTCGGATTTAGCGACAAGCCATATTTTATGCACTTTTGGAAGATAGTTTTTAGATGGTACATGTGCTCTTCATCAGATTTGGAAAACACCGTCAAATCATCCAAGTAAACCACCAAAAAGACATCCTTCTCATTTGCAAAAGCCAAGTCCATTTCCCACTGAAATGTGGCACTTGCATTCTTCAAACTAAAAGGCATTTTAGCGTAATGAAAGGTTCCCCATGGAGTGGTGAATGTTGTCTTGTCTCGGTCATCTTCATGGACAGAAACTTGGTTATATCCGGAATAACCATCAAGTAGAGACATACGAGATGATCCCACTACTCACTGAAGTATATGGTCCATTTTGGGCAGTGGATAGTTGTCTTTCAATGAAACTTTATTAAGATTTCTAAAATCAATGCATAAGAGAATCTCACCTGTCTTCTTTTGTACGGGCACCAAGTTAGAGATCCAATCCAAAAATCCGATTGGCACAATGATCTCTGATTTGTACAACCTGTTGATCTCCTTTTCAATAGATGGCAGCAACTTTGGATTTAGCCTCCTCAACTTTTGTCTGAATGGCTTTTGATTAGGCTTGAGGGTATAGTGTGCTGAATTATGTTGGTATCATATGTCTTTAAGTCAGAATAGTCCCAAGCAAACACATCTACAAATGAAGAAATCAAGCTGATATATTTGTCCTTGATCTTTGGTGGCAATGCTTTGGACAATTTTACCAATTTAGGATTAGTAGCTATTCTGATATTGACCTCTTCCACACCCTTCTCTGTTGGCTGCAATGTTGGATTGCGGGCTACATCATCTTGATCAAAGAGTTCTTCTAAAGGTATCAAGACTTTAGGAATCACGTTATTCTTCAGCTGTAACACGTCCATTTCATTGATCCGCACCTCATCTGTACCATTACCTTTGCCATCGTCATTTTCTTCATCAATTGAGGTCTCTTTGAACTTGCCTTTGTTTTGCAGAAAATCATCAATCTCCTCATCATCTTGGAAAACTTGCCAATATCTTTGATTGTCTGGAACGGTTGGACGATGCTTGACATGGATTTCAAATTTATTGTTGGAGTTCATTGGGATCTTCAAGCTACTTGTTTCCTTAGCAAGAGCATCAGCAATACTATTTTGTATACGAGGCACACATGTCAAGGTGTATTATGAAAATAATTTTAGGATGTCTAGAACTGCATTACGGTAAGCTTGCATCCTATGATGCTTTGCTTGATATTCTCCTCTGACCTACTTGATAACCAATTCGGAGTCGCCATATACTGAAATCCTCTTAGCATTCAGCTTTCTTAGAATCTTTAGGCTAGCAATCAAAGCTTCATACTTAGCTTCATTGTTTGAACAATCAAAATCCAACTTTTAAGAGCATACCCGCACGTTACTAGGGACTTTATTCGAGGCGGAGAAAGGATTGCGTACCCAAATTCCAATTCTAACGCCATCATTTCCCACTGCTCCATTGAAATCCATGGTCCACAAACCTTCTTCCTCCTCTTGCAAGTGCTGGAAATCTGTTTGTTGTGCCTTGTCTACTTGCTGTCCATTACTTTCAGCTGATTGCCCAACAGTGTTTTGCTGTTCTTGTTCTTCTTTCTTTAAAACTCCTCTGAAATTTTCTGTTATTTCCGGAATATCATCTGCTTCTACTAACTGACTATCGATATCATTGAAACTATCTGAATCAAAACAAAAGACTCTAAATCTGTATGTACATAATTAATCGGATGATTTATGGGTTTCTCCTTGTTTGTGATCATGTATTTCATTTTATGTTCCCGATACAATTTCCTCATTTGTCCAAACACCGGAATCATTGCATAGGAGAAATCTAGCTGTAGTGTCCCTTTCAATTTCGCTACCCAAGACCTGGAAAGAAGCATGCCAAACCTTGGAGGAATATCTGCTACAACAACATCCATCAAAACATTCTTCATTGGGAGTCGATCCAGGCTCACAACCAAGTCTTTGATGAGTCTTATACATTTTACTCTGCTGGAATCAAAGGAATAAAGATCATGGTACTGTCGGGTGATGTCTAGACCAAGCTTATCCATGATAGCCTTGGGCATGAGATTGTGAGAAGCTCCGAAATCGAACATGGCATTATGTAACACAAAATCATGCAACCTTAAACTGATATAAAAAGGTGGCATATCACTATCAGGGGGCTCACCATTCGATGCTGGCCCAAAAATCATTTCAGGTTGATCATCTTCGACATTCACCATGTCGGACATTGGGTCCAAATTCAACATTTTAGATACCTGCCCTCTATAACTGTAGTTCCTCATTATTTCAGTCAAGGGAATGGATACCTTTAATTTAGAAATCTCATTCTCTAAATTAAAAGCAAGAATATTTTCTACCTCTTTGACTGGGATTTCTTTCCTTTCCTTTTCTTTTGATGCAAATTGCTGATGTGATTGTTCTGTTGATGGGGATTTGTTGCTCTTCGGATCAACCGCCTCCTTTCCTTTCCTTTCCGCAACTGATGAATCATTCTTTGATGCCTCAACCTCCTTCCTTTTCTGAATTGGTTTGACTGGCACATCTCTGTTTCTAAGTGAATATCGCTGCTGCTGGGCGAACAGAGCATTCATATAGCCTCTTTGGTATTCATCTGATTCTTCCTCCAAGATGGTGTCATTTGCTAGAATGAAATCTATGTCTTTGTGTACAGCCGAACTTTCTGCATACTCCTCATCTCGAGTGAGATAAATAGGTAAATCATCAAGAGTAAAGAGGTAGTTTTCTTCACCTATTATATTCTCGTCCTCATATGACTCCGATCCATGTACAAATTTTTGCTGTGAAGGTGGTTGTACTGGCTGTTGTGCTGTCTGCTCTTGGGTTCGCTGATCTCTCTATCTTATTCTATATTGTGGTTGTTGTTGGCCATGGAAGTTAGGATTTCTAACTTGTGGCTCTGGTTTGTCAAGTTTCACCCTTTCAAGCATCTGCTCCACCTTCCGAAGTAGCTGATCTACCGAGGAAGATTCTTCCTTTGCGGTGACCTTCTTCCCTGCTTTTACTCTAGCTCTCTTGGTTAGCAGATTTGCTTCAACGCTGACCACTATCTTCTGCATGTCTTCCATTGTGGCCAGTTCTCTTTCTCTTAATTGATAAGCCATGCCAGCATCAAAACCATCCAGGAACTTCACCATGGCTAGTCCCACAGGTGGCCTTAGATGATCTGGAATTTCATTATAAACTGAATTGAATCTAATGCAATAGTCTTGGACCGACTCACCAAAGTTTCTTTTGATTTGCTCATATTCGGCCAGAATTTGAAGAGGATTCTTTTTCACTTCCTAGCGGTTTAAAATTTGTCTTTGTAGGTCAGCCAAGGTAGCAATACGTGCAGCTAGAAAACCTCTAAACCATTTCCTCACTTCACCTGCAAATGTCTGTTCAAAGAGTTTCATCGCCACATTCTCCACATCAGTCTCATGAAGTTCATAGAAGTCTGCCATTCTGTCCACATGTTGTTGAGCAGTAATGCCATTAGGAGTGCCATCAAAAAATGGGATTTTGCTTTGATAATCTGCAGGCATATCATCTAAAACTTGAGGCAGAATAAGGGGTGCAAAACGGCAGCCATCACTCTCGGTGGATTTGTCCTCGGAGGTGTTGGAGGAGTGTACACAGTTTGTAAGGGACTAGCAATTGGAGTTGGAAGCTGAGCTACAATGTAGTTATCAATCGACCAGTTAGCCCTTTCCATCTCCAAGTCTACAAGAAACTGTGGATTGTGGACAGTAGAGTCAACCGCCCTTTCGGATTTGGTTTCGAACAACGATAATTCAAACTGCTCATCAAACTCTAGCTCTTCAAT
>APFE030405490.1:82587-116317 GCA_000404065.3 Pinus taeda
GTTAAATTTTTGCTTCTCCAAAAACCCATTTTTCTAATGTTATGTTTTGACACTTTTTCACTGACTTTAAAGCACACTGATTTTCACTTTTCCTTTGAAATTTTAGCTCAAATGATGAAATTTTCGACACTCTTCGCAGGGATTGCATGACAAGACATTTGGCCACGGAAACCATGACCGCATCTGAAGAAATCAACTGACAACTTTTTTGAAAATTTTATCACAAATGACATTATTTGACTTTTCTTCAAAACAGAGTTTTGAAGAAGAGTCGAAGTCTATCCACATGACGATGAAACTTTCTGAATCATAAATCTGTAAGGGCCTCACTTTGGCCTGCATGGCTTTACTGGACATGATTGAAGACCAAATTGATGAACCCCTTGACCTAACTATCGAAAATAACTTTTGTCCTTTAAAGGACCAAACCTTGACTGTCATGTACTTTAGTGATCATTGACAAAAGACCTGAGCCAACAGGAGCCAGACATGAGGGGAAATGACTAGCATGACCTTTTACGTCATATTATGGCATGCCCCTAGTGGAATGCAGCTGAGGAATGGAGCGGGACACCTAAAAATGAAATGCATAAAGAGTTTTGATCTCTGATGGAGGACTGACCAGACCGACTCTAACACATGCAAATCATTACAATAGAGGAAAGGGGAAGGAATTTTTGGATGAAACATCATTTTCAACAAGTGAGTGAGATCAAGTAATCCATATTCAATCGAGCAAAACAAAAGAACTTGAGTGCAATTTTATTGGAATTGCTTTGTATAAACAATAAAATAATGTATAGATCTGAGTAGGATTTTAGAGAAATAGTCATCTAATTATGATTTAGAAAATAATTCTAGGTATTTTTCTCAAAGTAAAGACTCTATAATCTATATATTAAAAGATGAGCAATATATTGTTCAAACAGTGATAGAGTGTTTAGATACTCATTGGGATTAATGAGATCATCAAATTAATAAAATATAATAAATCAGTATGGATAGTTTTAGATTACTCTACAATATCTCCTTTCCTTGTCACTACATGGTTTGTAGTATTCAAGTCAATATTGTCACCATGTGATGATCCAAAGTTAAAAGGTATTTAGAAATAGGTAACATTAAATGTTGATCTATTCGAAGGTACCCTTAGTTATCACTAGTATTATTTCCACATGCACTTCCTCGGAAGAAGCATGGAGTTGGTCACTGAAGACTTACAAAGTGGAGAAAAATAGTGGCATGTATCATCATAATTTGGTTCTATGTTCATGTAGGAATACGACCTAGGAGAACAAATGGCTTTAACTTCTCATAGAGGATTTTGTTAGCTTCTTCCAATGGCTTGAGCCCGTACTCTTAACTAAATCATGGTGGATCAATAATTTTCTGTGTACATTAATTTGATTGTAATCATCAATATATGGTCCTCATATGAACAAGCCTCTAAAGGATGAGATAACTAGTGGTTGTCCCCACTAGCCCAAAATCGTAGGAATAATTGTGCTATAAAGTAGTTGTTAGGATATGGTCCCCATATGGCTACGATTATAAGTGATGAGATAACTAGTGGTTGTCCCCACTAGCCCAGATCCATAGGAATAGTTGAGTCTAGGCTTGCATGCCTTTGTTTATTGCTTTATCGAGTTCTCCTTAGTGTCATGGCCTACACACCTGCAGCTTGCTTTCCTTTTTTCTGCCATACTGACTTTCATAGACTTTGCAAAAGCTTCTTTGGTGAGCATATTAGCAATACCTTTTTCTTTTGTTTTGACATGTTTATAGTGTATGACAAATTCATAATCATATGGCCAAATAATCTATTTGAATATTCTATAATTTTCTTATTCTAAATCCTTTCATTTTGTAGCATACTTTCCATGAAAATTAAATATGTGCAAAAAATGAATTTCGCAGGTTTGTAGAAGAACCTGAATCTAGTTATGCTCTTTTCTAAAGGTATAATTTCTTTGTGGCTTGAGGGATACCTGGTTTATACATCTTTGAATATTTTGGATGCATGCATACATATTTCCTCATTATTCCTTACTTGGAGAAATACCCCATACCATGAAATATCAAAATCATTTATTTCTAAAATATAATGAAGATGATATTTTGGTAATCTAAGGGAAGGGAAGGCTTTTACCTTGTCTTTGATTCTTTGGATTTCTTCCATTTCCTATGTTGATGGATGATCTTATTTTTTCAATCTCTTGTACAACTAGGCCACATCCTCTACTTGTCCCTTAATAAAGTATATAACATAGTTCAAGGCACCACGAAACCTTTGTAGTTTTTTTCTTATCTCTAATCTCATTTGGGATTGCAACGAGTTTTTCTAATACGTGTTCTTAGAGTTGGATTCTTTATTCTACTATGATAATACCTAATAACTCCATTTTCTTCTTCCCATTTTTCATATTTTTATCAAAGAGGAATAGTCCACATTAGTAAGCCTTTTGGTAAAACTTTTTCAAATGTTCTTTATGCTCTTTTAGATCTTTCGAATGAATAAGATTATCATCAATGTATATAATAATGAATTCCAAATCATTAAAACTATCTATGATTCATTTTTGAAACTCGAATGGAGCATTCTTAAGACCAAAATCCATAACTCGCCATTGGTATTGGCCATGAGGAATTCCTAACTTCTCTGTTTATACCTACTTGTCTTTAGATCGAATTCACTAAACACATTACGTCCTTTGATCTTTTGAAGCAATAGTTATTTATTAAGTATTGGATACCTAAGTGGCAGTAATGCTTTATTTAATTTTTGAAATTTATGACCATCCTTAGCTTACCTCATTTTTTCTATAAATGTTGTTAACATAGATGACTAGGGAATCCCTGGCCTTCTGCTTTTCTCAATCAACTTCTTCTCCAGTAAATCATGTATCTCTTGCTTGTAGTAAGATTGTTGTTTTGGGCACACTAGAATGGAAATTTATTTTTGCGGAATCCCTTTAAAATTTTCTATCTATATAAAATCCACGAAATATCGCTCTCTTGAATAGAAATATTTAGGTACTTCTATTAGGATATCTGCTTTTATTTTTGGCACAATTGATGATAACACTTGTTCTACATGCAAATATGCATTTCTAACCAACTTTTTTTTCATGATTTTATCAATTGATTCCTCTAGTTCATCAATGTAGATGTTAGTATCTAGAACCTTAATTTAGTAATTATTCTTATTAAATTTATTAATAATACCTCCAAACATCACGCTGACTTCATTTTTTCGAAAGTGAAGGGAAGTTGTTTTTGCACAAAATCTTGACCAAGAAGAATATCTAAACCAATATTTTATTGAAAAAATTCTATAGTGCATTGCAATATATTAATATATATTAGGAAATATTACGTGAACATATTAATAGAAATTATTTCTTCGTTAACAGCCCTTAACATTTTTTGTACATGTTTCCAATAGTAACATGGTATTTCTCTATAATTGGCATGTCTATTTGGGCATCCAAATTGTAGGATTTGTATCCTTTGGTCCTAATCTCTATGGGAATAATTACTCGATTTGTGATGCCCTTTATTTCTTGGTAAATGGGAGCATACTAATTCAAACCTTTAGCTCAATGCCCTGGGTTTCTCTTGAAATTCAACTTTAGGATCTAATTTGGAAAAAAATTTTGCCCATTCTTCATCTGATGACACCCTTTCCTTTGTTTGCAAAATTTGCAATCTTAATTTATTTTTAATAAGTTCTTCTACAAGCCCTCTTAATGTAGATCTTTTTTCTTTTATCCATTGTTTTAGATGGATCATTTGATCTAGTCTTTGCTTCATTTTGTTGTTGTTTTGATTGTTATGGTGTAGTCTCTTCTCTTTGGAGGAATATTTTGAGTATGTATGAATGAAAGGATGGTTGGAAGAAGTCGACATAGTTTGTTCAGAGGAAAGTAATAATGAGAGGGGAACATATGATAGGAATGATTCTAAGGGATTCACCACCTTTTCATAAGGAAATTGGGAACAAAAACAATTGATTTGAGCAGAAAGAGAGGTCTTTGCTATGAATATGCCAAATAGGTGTAAAGGCTAATAGTTTGTCGAGTTCAGTAATTTTAGAGGAAAGATGATCAAAAGATAGCATTATCATATTTATACATAAGAAGTTAATATCTAAATCAAAATCTGAGGTGGACTGATAGAAGAGCTAGAATAAAAAAATAGTCAATACTATATACAACTTATGGATCATAATCAGAACAATGATCAAAATATGTTGGATTAATGTGTGATGAAAATAGTTCTAATATTTTTCAGATGTTGATATTTTTTAACTTATTAGCCCAATGGCCTAGTTTTCCACATATGTATCATTTACTCACTTTCCTTTGACTGGTTTTTTTTCTTAAATGAAATTGTTTTCTTGAGAGGATGGAGAGACTTGAGAACTACTTTTTCTTTCCATTCCTTGAAGAGCGTGAACAATGACTAGAACTAGATGCATGTTTTGGATTTGGCTTAAAATGATTGTAATCATAAGTTTTATTTGAATTTGTTACATAGAGGTTGGTTGATAAATTTTGAGCACTTCTTAAGTTGTTTAGACACTAGAAATTTATGCGTGCATCCAATACAATTTTCTCTATTCCTTGATATAGACTTGCAAGAGAGTAATCTCCAAATTTTTCTCTTTTCTCTTCAAATCTCTTTATTACAAGTTTAGGATGATATTTGTCCATGATGACACATAATATCTATTGAATACTATCAAAGGAACTTAGCTCAAGCGGTTTGGTTCACGATTGTTGTCCCAAGTAGTGTGGGTTCAAGTCTCCAGAGACATGTTGGCCCTTGTGGCATTTATGACAATACTTGCATCATGCATTTGTATTCATGACTTAATGAGAAATCACATAATATTTGGGAAATAAATATATCAACATATAGGTTATCTTATGAGATATCACCACAAAATTTTGTATTAGCGACCTTGACCAAGTTTGTTAGGGACAATGGGTCTCTTGGTCTTGCATCTTCTCAAAGAATATTATCTCTACGCTCCCGGGATACTATGTCCACCAACGTATCAAGTGACTTGTGAATCCCAAGTTAGTATTGTAGCAGTCTCGCTAAATGATAATTTATTATTAGATAGGGCTCTTTGGCTTATTTCTCATTCTTCCCATGTGTGTTGTGAATTCATGATTTTTGTAGGGGACTTATAGTTGAAGTCGAATTTAGAGCCTGAGTCACTAAAAATTGAAATGGTGGGATTCTCTATAGTATTAGTAGGATTTGGAGGTGGCCTTTTTCTTTTATTAAAGTTTGATTGAGTAAGAGGATCAGTGAATTGGGATCCCATATATTCTTTTGTATTATCACTTTGATCATAATGCTCTTTTTTTATGAGCACAATACTATGATTTTCTATTTTATTTCCATCCACTTCTATTGTAATGTAAATACAACATTCTCTGATTTGGATACTTGAGCTTGTTTGTTTATGAATTCTAAGTAGCCCACTTCACTGTCTATACCATTTTCAACATTTACAACCTTAAGGTTTAGGTCAATAGAACTTGATTTTTCCGTCCAAATCTTGTTGTGCCCATGAGCATCATCTCCATACACAAAAATAGGAGGAGGTACCACATGGTATTTTATCTCATCAATTGCTACTTATTTTTGGATAATGTGAGAAAGACAAGTAGTGATCATAGCATTAGTTCCATCTTCAATAGTTGACCTTGATTTACTTTTCTGCATTACTTTGTGAATAGTGGAGATATGTTCTTTCATTGTTAACATATATCTAACTAAATCATCAACATTTCAGTGTAGGCAAGATAGTTGGTAATTGCAGTAACTCAATTTCTTTTGCTCCATGGTACTCTTGTTTCTTTTTATAGGAAATGAATTCCATCTCGACGATCATGTTCTAGTCAAACATAGTGAGATGAGTATTATTAGGATGTAGTCCTCTTTCTGAAAGTTTCCTAGAGCTAATATTGGACTCATTTTCCCTCGGGAGTGATGGATAAATCAATTTGATTACTAGTTCAAAAGTATGTAAAATATTTACAGTCAGAAAGGGGCATGTTAGTTGATTTAAAGGTAGTAATTTTCCCTTTCTCATTTGTGTAGTAATATTGATGGTTTCTTTTCTTATCCCTTCTTATATCAAAGATTTTTCGTCTACCTTTTTTGTAGTCTATTGCACTTCATTGATAATCACACCTTTTTCCAATAGATTTTCTTATTGGTCTAGAGGAGGATGGGAGAGAGATATTGATAATCTTATAACTTCACTCCCATTGTTAGATATTCCAATAATCGTGTCTCTTAGGTTATTAGAGAATTTTACTAATTTTTGGGATTTTATACTCTTGATTCCATTCAAGTGGTAGTGTAAATGCATGGATTATGGGATGCACATTGCCTTTCCCTACCACCATGGTTTTGTCTTTGTGATGGGAAATAAACCTAATCAATGAAGGCATTATGGTGACATACTTGAGTCATAAAGATGTATGGATTTGGGTGACATGGGATTGATTGGCCATGTTGAAACCATTTAACTAGATATAGTCTTGTATGTAAGATATAATATGTGGGTCAATAAAGCTAAGGAAAATTTTGAGAAAATTTGATGTCCATACTAGACTATTATGCAAAGGGGCCTCAAATCCAACTATATTCACATCCTTAAAGCTTAAATGTCTTGAACCAAAATTCCATAGAAGTAGAAATATTTAGAGAGGGTTGATTCTTAATTGAATGAGACCAATATGGACATATTGGTACCATTTCTTGAGACTAAATTCAATATTTGCAAGTTTAAGAAAGGAGACTTGGTAGGCATGTTTTTGAGAGAAGACATATATAATGGATGAAGTTTATCAGACTCATTGGAGAGATTTGAGATCAAATAAATTGGTTTTATAAACTTTAGATGTAGGAAATTTAGGAACACATTGATTAGGGACAAGACTAAATTCATTTATATCCACAATAAGACTATCTTGAATGTCAATTAGGGTTATCTCGGGTGGTTGGGAAGAAAGAATGGAATCCTCCCACCCAGGTAAAATTCCTGCAAGTGACATGATAGATGTTGATAGTATTGACAATATACATATATTCCTCATATGGAATATACAACAGTGAACCTATGAAAAAAAGACTATATATTCCTCATATGGAATATACAACAGTGAACCTATGAAAAAAAGACTATCTTGAGTATTTTCAGAAGAAAAAAAAGTGCCTCATCATATTTTTGCTTTGATGTCATAATAGTATAGTTTTATTGTCACTAGTAGAAAGTTATTGTAGAACTAGATAATAATAAGTTCAAAGGCAAATAATCGCCTTATAATTTGTAATTACCAAAATAGCTCTTAAAATGGATCTCTAGCTTGGCCTTCAATAGAGTTGTGGAGTCCCTAATAAATGCACCACTCGTATTTGACTCCATATTTTTTTCTTAACGAATCTTTATTCTGAAGATATGAAGAGTACTAAATATCTCCATCTTGCTTATATTTTGAAATATATCGAGACTGTACTTCTTATTGAAGTGTGGTGGACCAATATTTTTCTTTCTACATAAAGATGATTTGTATTCATTGGGATTTGGTCCAGGATGTTTTTTAAGGGTGAAATATAGCCGAAGGGCGAGTTTTTAAGATAACATTTTGAGATTGACGAATATTTTATATTATTTAAATATCTCATATTTAGTCTTATTTCCAAACAGCGATTATTTTTGGGTATAAATAGCCATAACATATATCTCATAAGGAATCATATTCACTTATTTAAAGCCAACAAGATAAATAAGGATTCGTATTCACTTACTTCAAGTAGGAAAGAGAAAATTGGAATCTTAGTTTCCTATTTTCAAGCAAAGGGGACAAATTTTCACCATAGATAGTTTTCAAGCCAATGGTATTGGGTGGCTCACGATATTCATCCATGTTTTTTGATGTGATGAATGTCATTTAAATATTAAACCATAGTTATTTTTCAAACCCATGGTATTAGGTGGCCCATGATATTCATTGATGGTATATGATGTGATGGAGCTTATTTAAAGGTTTGGTATACTGCTTAATCATGTGTCTCAAATGGTGAGATTGGCCATGGAGAATGAAGTTATCTTGTATGTTTTACCATTACACTTTGTGTTATCCATGATATAATAGGTATGTAGACAATCATGTTCTTTTAAATATCAATGCATTAACACTATATGTTTTGTTTCATGTAAACAATTTAAGTCAAAATTTAGGAAATTTCACAATGATATTATAGAAGTTATGAAATTTTATTAAGATATTTTTTAAGGTTTCTAAATAAGTATCTTGAAAAATGAATTTATATGAAATTTTATAATGTTTAGTCAAGAGTAAGGATTTATAATTAAAGGTCCAACACATAGTGAGAAATGCATTTTAACTTTGGGTTATGTATTTTTATTTCAATGTTGCATCAGTGTTTTTTTAAAGGAACGCGTAGCTTTATATTTATCAAAGTTGGAATCAGATCAGGTCCTTTACATTTAGAGATTACTCTATTTGAATACTTTCCCAAAACTTTTCAAAATAGATCCTATATCTACCCTGTCAAGTCACTACTATTCTCCTTACCACATTTAGGCTATAAATTCACCAAAATACTCCACTAAGTTTGACAAAAAAACAAACATTACATAAGCAATTTAAAAAAAATTACCTGTGAATTCCTTGGGAGGACTATCTTCCTGAGCCATTTGTTCATTAGTTTCCACAGTGGTAGTCATCATTGTCCCATTGTGTTTCCCTCCCTCTTCCCTGAAAACCTTATCATTGTTGGGTGCAGGAATTGCACTTAAGCAAACTCCTCGACACTTAATTGTCAACCCAGGGGTTTTGTAAACTTAGAGATGAAGAACAAGCAATGCCAAAAGTGGTATGAACTTGTCCTATTCCTAATCCTACTTATTGAATGAAATGTTGCAGAATCAAACAGAAAACATTCTTGAAGATAATCGACACCAAAGCAATTTTAGTGTTGGAATGTAAAAGAATAATTTGCAAGGAAATCAAGTAAAGGGACTTTCACACATCTGGAAGAAATCTTAAATGCTGAAATGAAATACTATGTTTATCTTTAGTATAGATGGCTAACAGTTTAAAAAGTGGGCCCTTGCAAGATCTATTTACCAATTGATCTTCCTTCTACACCAAGCAACATGTTCTTGTACTATTGCAATTTGCTTGCACTAGTGCAGGTACATTACTTTATGTGAAAAAATATATTTTACCTTTTTTACTGAAGACTTATGTCTTTATGGAGGTTCTCTAAGCCTCAAGGCTTGGAGCACTCTGTTCCTGTGACAAGAGACCAGCTCTTGTACCGAGACAGAGCTTCCTTCAGCAAATTTTCCAATTTACTTTCGAAATAATTAAAAGACGTGTTGAAAAGAATTGCAATTGTAAGCTAGATTCTGAGATAAATTACATGTGAAAAAGAATTCTTTAATTAACTAAACTTTGCAATGAAAGTAAATTTCATAAAGCAAAAACAATTCGAATTAATCAAGTAGTAGTCAAAGAAATTTGCATGCATCAACTGACTTTTAGCAATTCACTTATAACATTTATGTTCCTTGTTCTTAAGTCATAAACTGCAAGTATATAGTAAAGTGTTTGTAATAACATTCTTTCTTAATTCATGTAAAGGTCCTTCGGAAATGTAATTCTTAACATTGAGAATGATTACTTGAATTCACAATACATTTGCTTGCAAGAATAAATGAAATTATAAGCAGGAAAGGAACGTAACACTTGTTGTAAAGTAAAATCGGAGTGCAGGAAACTACATGCACTGGTACAGGAAGAATCTTCCTGCACGACCCGAGTGGAAGCAAACTAAGGCAAAAATTGCAAGAAAGGAATTGCAGGAAGGAAATTGCAAGAAAGTAATTTGCAAGAAAGAAATTGAAATAAAGAAATAAACTTAATTAAACTTCCAAACTACGGATCCGTTCGCTCTTGACTATGAATTAATCTCAGAACTTTGAAATAAACATAAGAGTGATCAAAGCCATGTAAGTGCAATTAAATGAATGTTCACACAGACTTTTTAAATGGTGAAAGCACAAGGGTAAACGAGTTGGGTTGGTTTTGGTTGGGCCCTAGCCAACCAGCTCATTTCCCGTTTAGGAAACGAAAAGATTCAGTACTTAATCATGCATGAAATAGAAATTAAAAACAGTGTGAAGAAAACATGGTGCGTTCCTTGTATTAAATTGAACATAAAATATACATGATAATGCAATTCCAGCCCAGAACTGAGGGCAATACAAAATTACAAAGTAAACAAAATTATTACTCGGAGATCACTCCTTTGGCTCTATCTACAATCTTCATTATATATAGCCTCTCGGCCTTAGCCATATTCTGCTAATTACAATCATTTCCTATTCAATCCTTTCGACCAAACCATATAACAAATGAACTTTGCAAAACTGGCTAATGGTTATAATAAAACACGGACTTTGTTGGTCGTAGACCATATTCTCAGAAATCATCCCTGACTATATGCCACTAATGTCCATCCTCGAATAGTCCGCAACCGAACTAGCAGTTGTGGATCAAAAACGCCCGCGTGGAATATCACAGAGATCACAGAGCAGCATCGTTGGCAGTGCAAGAATCTGTCTGCACAGATCATGTTAAATGATGATTAACACTTAGTTATTCAAATACTTTTTACGAAAGTTAAACATAAGTTACAAGAGATACTAAAAGGCATGAAGTCTATGTAAAGTAATTAATAAATCTTAATTATGAAATATAAAGTATATGTAGGAATAGATGATTATCTTGGACTAATGTAGGAATGAGAGGGTTAATTAGAGATAAAACAGAGGTTAAGGCTTATGGGAATAGGGTAAAATAGAGAAATTTGGGACACCAACATACTGCCATCCCTAAGTTGTTGTGTGTCATCACACAACATTTTACCTTCTACAAAAAATCTTCAAAAATGGGTGGCCAGCTCTCAATCTTGTACTTCAATATTTATCCCTGCCTTCACTACCTTTGGATTTTTACCTCGGGCTACTTTCAGTTCTTTAGTCACCTTCTTGAGGCATTTGTAGCACTTAGAAGCCCGATACTTCCATACTTTCACTTGTTTGTTCTTCTTCTTGACTTCTACGAGCAGCTCTACCTCACCTTGCTTTTGCAAATTTTCCCCCTTCATGACCTGTTTCAAAGCCTCCAGATCATGAAATTGCTGCTCTAATTCCACTATTCAGTTATTGAGGTAGAGGGTAGGGGGCTCAGTGCTCAAATCCTCTGGTGTAAATACCTTCTCTGCAACGGACTCCAAGCAAGTCTCGTCATTGTCAAGGCTAAGGTCGTCCAACATTTGCATTATGACATTGCCAAACGTTTATGTGCCTGGGTTTCCTTATCACCAAGGGATTTGATGCCCTCCATAGCCTTTGTGCCAAGGGTTTTAGTATCTTGTGAACTTAACTCCACAGGTTTTTTAATGCCCTATTCTTCCAATTCTTCAGGGGATTCAGTACCCTGTTCATTTAAACCAGCAGGGGCTTCAGTATCATGTTCATCAAAAATGCAGGGGCTTTAATACCCTATTCATTAAAAAAATTGAGGGCTTTAATGTCCTGTTCATCAAAATTGGCAAGGGGCTCCATGTGTTGTGCCTCATCATCCTCGTGACCCTCTGCCTGAACTTCTTTTGCACTCGGTGCCATCTTATTCTTTCTTAATTTGTGAACAAGGGTAGACAACAATATGTCATCTTCCTTTTCCACATTCTCTTCATTTCCCATGGTGTGGGTCGTTGCATCTGCAAGCAATGAAAGGTTATGGTCTTTAGGCGAAACCTGAGGTGATTCATCAATCACAATCGGAGAGCTTGACTGATACTGATTCGTCCCAGTCTTCTTCCTTGTCAAGGTTCTGGTTTTTCTTTTCTTTGTTAAGGGCGAAGTGTCTGCGACAGACTTTTTTTCTTGCACCGATGTGCTTTTACCCTTTTTCTTGGTAAGGGATGATTTCTTTGCCTTCATTTCCTTGCTTGTACTCGTGCCAGTAGACTTCCCTACACTCCTCACCCGAAACTCCTTCAGGAATGCCTTCCAGGTCACTCCCTTCTCTTCCATCACTTTCTTGACGAGGATTGTGATATGCCCATGATGATATAGCTTATTTGTGACTTGGCTTGTGTTCCCACTCTGCATGCCCTTCACCATTTTCTCAAGACTTCGGAGCAGATAGTAAATAAAATTAATAAGTTTCCCCGACTCAAAGTGCAACAACAATTTCATGTGGTACATGAATGCTAATGTGTAATGTCCCTCATAGGTCACAATTTTTTGTAATATTAACAGGAGCTCTCACCATTTTCCAAGCATGGCGCTCTGCGGAAGCTCATTCTTCTAGTTAACCTCAAGCTTTTTGTCACTCACAAATTGACGCCATCATTTCTTTTTAAGTCGCTCCTTTTTGAACCACTGCTCCCCTGTAGTTGGCAAGCCTGTAGCTCGTGCAATGGACTCCTCCGTGACTTCAAATACTAATGAGACGACCCTAGCTTGGCCTCCCTCAAATGTCTTTGTAAACTCTAGCACCACGACCATGTCCAATCTATCGAACTTCTTGAAAAATGGAAGGAATCTAGATTCTTGCAATAATGCAAGATTGTTCTAATATTCTACAATTTGTTCTATCTCCTTCAAGGATGATGGCTCATTCCTTATGGGTGCCATGTTCGAATTTTCCACAATTCCCTGTCACAACCTCAAAATAATTTTAGTGAGCGATACCAATGGTTGCTGAGAATTTTATGCTGAAGTTTCATCCACCCTTTATCCTTTTAGTCCCATCCTACTGGTCATGTTTAATGATAAAAGAACGGCTCCTCGGTTCAGATGCAGATATGTATCATCCTGCTAAGGGTGAGAAGTAATGATTGGATGTGGTAGAGACTTATGCAGTGGCGATGTAACAGTAATAATTATATGGTTAGGAGGTAAGACAATGATGAATAAGTGATGGTGGATTGGTTCGAGGGGAGGTGAGTTATGAGTTTTCGGACAATTGTACTATCCCACGGTCTACCTCATAATTCAATTAAGACATATTTCAATACCCATTGAAAAATTAGGTTTCAGAGCCCAATATATCTTGTACTTTAAAAAAATTCCTAAGTCAGTAAATGATAAAACAAAAGTATCAATTAAAATATATAATTCTATGATCTATAAGTGCAGGAATCACTTGTTGATCTAAAGATGATCTGAGGTTGTCATTGATGTCAACCCAAGAAACACCAGGGGATATCCTGAACTTTCAACAGAATTTTTACTTGAAAATTACTTTATTTTGAGTCAAGGATCTTCTAGATAGATTCTACTCGTCGAGATGTTTCTGTTGATATATGGCATGCCAAGTAATTCTTCACGGTTTGAGAGATATTCATGTTTGAAGTTAGTAACCCCAGTTAGTGGGCTTAAACCCTATGGGGTTGTGGCATGGCACTCATAATTGGTTTTGGTCACTGAATAGTCATTAATTAATAAATTTTTAAGCTCCTAAAATCCCTGCAACATTCTCTATAGAATCCTCTCTCAACTCTATAAAAAGAAATCTCATATATCCTCAAAATGTAGTGATCGTGGCATTTTCACTATAACTTCATTTCTGTGATGTCTTAGATTCTGAAAATAAAACCTATTTGATTCACAATCCTGATGAACATCATTACTGAATTTCAGATCTTGGTACACTATATTTTCAGAGATATGATCTTTGGAAGTTAGGGTTTTTGCAGGCTGCCAAATTTCATCTCAAAGAAGTGACCTTGGGAAAATCATCATAACTCTCTCTCTGAGAAGAGGATTGGAATTCTATAAAAAGTGGTAGATAGTGCATGGATTGTAGCTTTCTATGTATCGATTTAAGAGCTGAAGGAGGAAATAGTGGCATGTGGCACGTCGTACAAGTTCGCTCTACTGAACTAGTCCATAATTAGGTCATTGTGAGAGATTGGGCATAACTTTGCCTTGAAGAGTCCAAATCGGGTCAGACCTATGGCATTGGAAAGAAGACTCAGAGGGATTCTACAGAACCAAATATCACATGTTGGGGATCTGAAATCGCAGAGATACATCAGATTAAATATCGTGCTCCCAGAAGTCAAGAAAAACTAGATCAAATGTTGTTAAGGGGTGCAAAGGACCTGACTTTCTAGGGCACCAAAGAGCAAGGTGCAGCAAAATGATGAAGCATATGTAAGCTATAGGTAAGTAACTTCTATATATGCATGCTCATATGTTAATTTCATTAGGTTCTTTGTATTCTAATTTGTTGTTTTGTTTAGCACTTACATATGCTCTGCAGGATGAGGTAAGTTTTGCTATTATCATGTCATGGTATTTCCTTGAAGACTTTTTGCAGGTATTATATATTCATCAAGAGAAGGCTCAATGCATAATATAATGTTCTAAAGAATGAGAAAGGGTATCATGAAAAGAGCAGCAATCAAGGTGCAGAAAAGTAGCAAGAAGTTCACCACATGAAGTCTTCAAGCGGGTAGCACTGCATACAAACATTGTAAAAGTATCAATGTACAGAGTCATTGTAAAATAATCTTTGTAAAAGTTGTACAAGTGTCTATCTACCAAGAGTTGAAGAGGCAGTGTCAGTAGGTCTAGGATCATCATTAGGTGGTTGTGTCATAGTTGGGGTTATGGTCTAGTGTGTCGTCTTCTTCTACATCATTCTATATCATTGTAAAGTGGACCACTTTCCCTGGTACAGGATTCCATTCTTATTTTATTCTTCTATAGGGTGGTAGGGTGGTGCTAGGCTTGTGCATGACGTCACCAACAGGGTCAATGCTGTGAAAACTTCAGGGTGTTAGGGTGGTGCTAGGGTGAGTTGTAGCTCATTAGGTGTTAGGGCATCCGTTCAGTTGACTGCTAAAGAATATTGGGCGTTGGAGCATCCATCCAGCGGGAGCTGGAGAAGAATGATTTTCTAGATTCTAGGAATTTGGATCTTTCTTTTCAATTGGAGTAGAAGATTAAAGAATTATTAGAAAAGCATTCGGTGGTTTTTGACTCGGAGGGGGTTTTCCACCTAAAATTTGTGTGCCTCCTGTGTTCTTTTATTCACTGTTGTTATTGCATAAACATTAATGATAATTGGATATTAACTAATTCTCTGAAAAGATTTAAAACTGCTAATTGCTAAGGAATACTAATTCACCCCCCAGTATCTTCCAACAATTGGTATCAGATCTTGGTTCCTTCAGTAACAACTTAACAGCTGGAAGTCAGTTTTCAGAGCATAGAGATGGGAAAGTCAAAGAAGTGGGTTACAAGGATTTCAAAGGAAGGTTAGGTACAACAAAATCTCAAGAAAGTGAGTATTGTGTACCAACCCCTGATTTTGATGCAGATAATTACTGGATATGGGAATCCAGGATGGAAGTATCTTAGCATGCACATGGCGTATTGGAATCAATTGTTTCTGGAGACACATCTACCGATGAAGCTAAAAGGTAAAATTCAAAGTCCATGAATGTAATTTCGAATGTTTTGCCAAATTTTGTGAAAACAAAAGTTGGTCAATGTTCAACAACTAAATCTCTTTGGGAAAAGCTTCATAATCTCTATTCAACAAAAAAATCAGTTCAAGATGTTATTGAAAAATTGAATCCTTTTGTGTATGATGAAGAAGGGTTGATTATAGAATAATTATTTAAGGAGGCAATCAAGCTTATAAAAGAGCTCAAGGCTGAATAAATCTATTCCAATACTCTTGAAGAACAAGTTCAAGGTCTCAAAATTGAAGTTCAAGAACACAAATGTATGGAAGAGTCACTTCAAAAGAAGTTGGAAGAAATCAATAATACAACGACACGAGACCTCAAGAGAGAAGTCCAACAGAAGCAACAAGAACTCGACACAACATTTGCAGATATTAGCAGGATCACACAATAGATGTAGGAAGTAGAAATTGAAAGGAAAGAATCTGATCAAAGATACATATCCACTTTTGATCAAAATCAAAAGGAATTAGAAACATCTTCAATAGAAATAAGCAAGCTCGGGATTGAAAATGAGAAGCAGAAGGAATAGATACAGGTTCTCAACAGAGAAGTAGAGAAGACCACTCTTCTCAAGCTACAGGTTGAGGAGGCAGAAAAAAGAAGGAAGATCTTGAAAATATGGTTTCAAGAAGATCTTGATCAAAAGCAAGAAGAACTTGATGCAACTCGTGATGAGATCAACAAACTCAAGGGATCGCAAAAATAATACTTACAAGATAAGACAGATAAAGAAGATAAAATGAAGGCAATTAAAGATGGTAAAGCTCTAGTTGATGAAGGTACAAGCTCCAGAGCTTCGTAGGATGATTCTAAGAACGAAGTTGATCAAAGTGAAAAGCCAAAGAAGAATGTTGCAACTCCAAAGAACAAGAACAAAGAAATCACGAACAAAGGACCACAAGAAATTACAACACAGCCTCCAAAGAAGAATGAAAAATCTTCTAGGTATGTTCATTTATTTAATGGTTATTGCTTTTTACGTGCTAAATATGGACATATGGCTAGGGATTGTGAAGTTTTTGACTGGTACAATCATTATCTACAAAACCCTAGAAGCAAGTTTGCAGGATCACGAGACAAGTTCCACGATGATTTTGTCAGAAGAGAATATGTGCTAGATGGGCCAAATATTGAATGTTTCAAATGCCATAACTATGGCCATAGTGCTCATGGTTGCAGAGATCAAATGGAATCGCCTATGGACAACTTTGAATATTTCAAGTGTCATAACTATGGGCATGTGGATTGATATTGCAAGAATAAGAAGGTCTGGAAAAGGAAATAGGTACATGAAGACAAAGCAGATAACAAGGTTTCAGCAGTTATGCTTTCAAGACTTGTAAAAGCAAAAGGTCATGAGGTTTTAGCAGTTGCTTCAGATAATGACTCAAGTCAAGATGGCTTGTTAAGTGACTCACTATTTTAAACAATCTGGCTTGTTGACTCCTTAATGTTTGTACAAGAGGAGTCTATGCAGCAGTATATGGCACAAGTCTACGATTGACAAGAAGGTAGTTTGAACAAGATGGTAGTTTCATTAAAGGTTCAGGGGAGAAAAACAGTTGAAGGATTACAGATTACCAGGAACAAGACAATATTAGTCTGCAAAGGATATGCACAAGTGAAAGGAATTGATTTCGACGAAACATTTGCACCAGTTGCTAGAATGGAATCCATTCGGATGTCTCTCGCCTATGCATGTTCAAGAAAAATATAATTCTACCAAATGGATGTTAAGTCAACATTTCTGAATGGAGAATTAGAAGAAGAAGTTTACATCGAACAACCTAAAGGTTTTCTACTATCAGAAAAAGAAGACTATGTTTACAAGTTAAATAAGGCTTTGTATGGTCTCAAGCAGGCTACCAGAGCATGGTATGCTCATCTTAATAGATATCCACGTCAACAAGGGTTCCAGAAAGGCACTGTTGATAGCAATATTTACGTACAAATAGATAAAGATAATTTAACAACCATTGAGGTATATGTGGATGATATAATCTTTGGTAGCAATGATGATCGACTAAGTAAGAACTTTGCTACAAAGATGCAAAGTGAGTTCGAGATGTCTTTACTTGGTGAGTTGACATACTTCTTAGGGCTTAAAATATCTCAGCAAGAGAAAGGAATATTTATATGTCAAGCCAAGTACATCAAGGAAATGCTGAAGAAATTAAAAATGGAAGGTTGCAAACCCGTCCTTACTCTGATGGTAACAGGTTACAAATTGAGCATAGATGACTCATCTAAAGATGTGGATTAGAGGTTGTATAGATCTATGATTGCTAGTCTTCTATATGTAACAGCATCTCGACCAGATGTTATGTAAGCAGTTGGACAAGTAGAAAGATTCCAAGTAGCACCAAAAGAATCACATATTATTGTCATCAAAAGAATTCTTCAATATCTAAAGGGCACAACAAAATATGGCTTATGGTATACCAAGGGCAACAATCTTATTATTCAAGCCTTTACAGATGCAGATTGGGCAAGAAGCATTGATGATCGTAAGAGTACTGGTGGAGCAGCATTTTATCTAGGTGGTTGTCTCGTATCATGGTTGAGCAAAAAGCAAACCGCAATCTCGTTATCTACAGTGGAAGCAGAATACATTACAGTGACAGCTTGTTGTACTCAAGTCCTTTGGATGAAACAAAATTTGCAAGATCTTCAAGTATAATTCAGTGATCCTATTCCCATCTTCTATGATGACATCAGTGCCATCAGCATCTCCAAGAATCATGTCATGCATTCAAAAACAAAACACATTTCGATAAAATATCATTTGTTAGAGAACAAGTCGCTGAAAAGAATATCAAACTTGAATATGTTGCTACAAAAGAAAAAATCACTGATATCTTCACTAAACCTTTACCTCGTGAAGCATTTGAATATCTTCACCAGAAGCTTGGGATTCTCCCAAGTTCTCATTAGATTTTCCTTATTCAGGAAATAAAGGGGGAGTGGGAGTTACCCTTTGCCATTGATGTCAAAGGGGGAGAGAAGGTAGTAGGAAGAGGTTCCCTGATCACAGTGGGAGTACTTGTGTTGCCATCAATGCCAAAGGGGGAGATTGTTGATCTAAAGATGATCTGAGGTTGTCATTGATGTCAACCCAAGAAACACCAAGGGCTACCCTAATCTTGCAAGGGAATTTTGACTTGAAAACTTACTCTATTTTGAGTCAAGGATCTTCTAAATATATTCTACTCGTTGAGATGTTTCCGTTGATATATGGCACGCCAAGTAACTCTTCACGGTTTGAGAGATATTCATGTTTGAAGTTAGTAACCCTAGTTAGTGGGCTAAAACCCTATGGGGTTGTGGCATGACACTCATAATTGGTTTTTTTCATTGAATAGTCATTAATTAATAATTTTTTAAGCTCCTAAAATCCCTCCAACATTCTCTATAGAAGCCCTTCTAAACTCTATAAAAAGAAATCTCATATATCCCCCAAATGTAGTGATCGTGGAATTTTCGTTATAACTTCATTTCTGGGATGTCTTAGATTCTAAAATTAAAACCCATTTTATTTGCAATCCTCATGAACTTCATGACAGAATTTCAGATCTTGGTTTGCTATATTTTCGGAGATATGATCGGTGGAATTTAGGGTTTTTGCATGCTACCAAATTTCATCTCAAAGAAGTGACCTTGGGAAAATCGTCACAACTCTCTCTCTAAGAAGAGGATTCGAATTCTGTAAAAAGAGGAAAATAGTGCACAGACTGTAGTTTTCTGTGTATCAATTTTAGAGCTGAAGGAGGAAACAGTGAACTACTCCATAATTAGGCCATTGTGAGAGATTGGGCATGTCTTGAAGATTCCAAATCGGGTCAGACTTGTGGAATTGGAAAGAAGACTCAGAGGGATTCTACATGACCAAATATCACATGTTGGGGATCTAAAATAGCAGAGATACATCAGATTAAATATCGTGCTCCTAGAAGGCAAGAAAAACTAGATCAAGTGTTGTCAAGGGGTGCAAAGGACCAGACTTTCTAGGGTAGCAAAGAGAAAGGTGTAGAAAATAATGTAGCAGAGGTAAGCTACAGGTAAATATCTTCAGTATATGCATGTTCATCTCTTAATTGCATTAGGTTCCTTGTATTCTAATTTGTTTTTTTGTTTAGCACTTACATATGCTCTGCAGGATGAGGTAAGTTTTGCTATTATCATGTCATGGTATTTCTTTGAAGACTTTTTGCAAGTATTATATATTCATCAAGACAAGACTTAATGCATAATTTAATGTTCTGAAGAATGAGAAAGGGTAGCATGACAAGAGAAAAAATCAAGGTGTAGAACAGCAGCAATAAGTTCACCACATGAAGTCTTCAAATGGACAGCACTGCATACAGACATTGTAAAAGTATCATTGTACAGAGTCATTGTAAAAGCATCTTTGTAAAAGTTGTACAAGTGCCTATCTACCAAGAGTTGAAGAGACAGTGTCGGGAGGTCTAGGATCATCAATAGGTGGTTGTGTCATAGTTGGGGTTATGGTCTAGTGTGTCGTCTTCTTCTACATTATTCTATATCATTGTAAAGTGGACCATTTTCCCTGGTACGGGAATCCATTCTTCTTTTATTCTTCTATAGGGTGGTAGGGTGGTGCTAGGCTGGTGCATGAAGTCACCAACAGGTTCAAGCCTGTGAAAAATTTAGGGTGGTAGGGTGGTGCTAGGGTGAGTTGTAGCTCATTGGGTGTTGGGGCATCCATTCAATTGACTACTAAAGAATCTCAAGCGTTGGAGCGTCCATCCAGTGGGAGCTGGAGAAGAATGATTTTCTAGATTCTAGGAAGTTGGAGCTTTCTTTTCAATTGGAGTTGAAGATTAAAGAATTATTAGAAAAGCATTCAATGGTTTTTGACCCAAAGGGGGTTTTCCACCTAAATTTTTTGTGCCTCCTATGTTCTTTTATTCACTGTTGTTACTACATAAACATTAATGATAATTGAAGATTAAAAAATATTTAAAATTGTTAATTTCTAAGGAATACTGATTCACCCCCCCTCTTAGTATTTTCCAACATCACTCATGTAAAAAGTAATAAAATTCCATAAACACTCCTCATAAGATGCTCTTGTATTGTCTGAAATCTATTTTACACTTGCTTCCACAGTCGGTCGCGCTCTTGCACTAATCCTACTTGCAATGCATTGTGCTTGCACTGACTGCTTGCACTACCTCGTTCTTGCACTGCATCGTGCTTGCACTAATTCTTTGCACTGCACATCTTGCACCAGGCATTTTACCAAATAAATATTCTAATAGAACACAATTTTGTAGCTGGAAGAGAAAAAAAAATTGCCTCAATATACAAGGAAAGTTTTATTTGCCATCCTTTGGTGTTTCATGAGCATGCGTTCTAGATTGATTGCATCAAATTGTGCAATCAATTTATGAGGGAATAAAGATGTGGGAAAGGGGTAATTTTGAGAATGGGAAGGAACGTTATTGCAGGGGTTCCAAGAACAATATCACCAAGGGGGGTAAACGAGAATGGGATGTGGAAAAAAATTCAAGGGAGATAGTGAGATTTTACAAGATCGGGTAAGGGTAGTTTTCTTTAGAAGAAATTGGAGGGTAATTCATTGAGGATTTAGGAAAAGATAAATAGTGTGAATTATGAAACGGGAAAAGAGAAGAAGGGCAGAATTTTATCTTCAAGGTCTGCCTGCACTGGTGCCGGAAAAAGTAATTGCAATGGGAATTAAGCATTTACTTGGATAAACATTTCCATGCTAGTTACCCCAAACTTGGGTAAGGTTTGGGTTCTTTGAACCTACTTCTTATTGGTGGCAACCAACATATCTAAAAATAAAGTAACAACCCCTTTTTATTGAAATTTCGATCTTCCTGCCAGCATGCTGGTTTTCAGGTTGATCCTTCTACAATCATGTCAGTCAACCGATTTTCATTATTACAGGAAAAAAAATGTCATTTTTTTCTTTTTATTTATTCTTTTTATTTATTATTTTTTCTTTTTTTAATGAGGAAAAGAAAGAATCAAATATTCAACAGGTTGGTGTTACCACCTACCAACTCCTTTTCATATTGTTGTTTGACTTGCTACATAAAATCTCCTTTAGTAAGGGGTTGAAAATATACCTTCAATCTATGCCCATTTACCAAGAACATAGAATTTCGTCCATCAATAGTTTTGATCTCTACCGCTCCATTTTCAAACACTTTGACCACCTCATAGGGTCCCATCCAGTGTGTATGGAATTTCCCTTTAAAATATTTGAATCTAGAATCATAAAGGAGCACCCAATCACCTGGTTGGAATTGCTTCTTTTGGATAGACTTGTCATGCCGCTTCTTGCGCTATTGTTCAACCAAGATGTTCTCTTGAACAGCATCCCTTCGAAATTCATCTAACTCATCCAGCTATAGAAGACATTTTTGTTGTGCTTCAGAGAGATCTAGCCCCAATTGGACTGCAGTCCTAATAGTCTTAATCTAGAATTCCTGTATGTTGGCTCTTATGCCATGTGTCCTTTGTTGTTCCTCCAAGTCATCTGGTATGCCCACAATGTTTCCTGTAATTTTTCGGCCCATTCCTATCTATGAATATTCATTGTCTTTGTGAGGATGGACTCAATCACCTTGTTTGTGGACTCCCCCTGACCATTTTCTTGCGGGTGATATGATGTAGATTTCATGTGCCATATTTTGTACTACTCCATCACACTCTGTACCAGATTAGAAATAAATTGCATTCCATTTTTAGAAACAATTTCTCTAGGCACACCAAATCTAGTAAAGATTTCAGTAAAAAAAAAAAATCAACAACAACTCTTTCAGTAGCAAAAGAAAAAGCTTTAGCTTCTACCCATTTTGTAATGAAATCTGTACAAACCAAAATATGTTTTTTATTTAATGATGTTGGATTTATTGGTCCTACAAAACCAATGGCCCATTTTTCAAAAGGCCAATTCGTTGAAAGTTGTCACATAGCTTGATGTATTGTTTGGTATCCTTAAACAAGGAGGGCCAAAAATAGCCAGCTCGTAACACTTTGTATGCAGTCCGCTTATCGGCGAAGTGATCCCCACAAGGTTCATCATGGGCAGATTTTAAAATATCAAACACTTTTTCATCTCTTACACATCTACAGATAATGAAATCTACTCTGGTGTAAAAGGCATCTCCTTGAATCCAGGATTATGTAGCGCTTTTCCGTATGATATTCCGCTTTTCACAATCAGATAAGTGAGGTGGTAATTTCCCAGTGAATAAATAGTTAGCTATGTCAGCAAACCATGGGGATTTTGTTGACACGGAAAAAAGATGTTCGTTAGGAAAATCATCATCAACAAGAATTGCTTCACCAGGATTATTTAATCTTGAAAGATAATCTGCTACTACATTAGATTTTCCTGGTCTATCAATGATGGTAATATTAAATTCTTGTAACAATAATAACCACCTAGTCACTCTACCACTATTTAATGGTTTATTCATCAAATATTTTATTGCGGAATGGTAAATATGCACAAAGACTTGATATCCTATAATATAATGTTTGAATTTATTAATGGAAAAAATTACAGCTAAAAACTCTTTCTCAGTAATTGTATAATTTAGTTCAACGAGTGACAAATTTTTACTAATGAAATAAATAGCATAAGATTGTTTGTGTTCTTCTTGTCCTAAAGATGCACCAATAGCAGAATCTGAGGCATCAGATGAAATATGAAATGGCAGGGACCAGTTTGGTCCTCTCAAAACTGGTGCCTAGACTAGTTTTTCCTTTAATGTCTCAAAGGACTGTTGGCAATTTGTGGACCAAAAAAACTCACTTTCTTTAGCCAAAATTAGGAAAAGGGGGGTATCTATCCTTGAGAAATTCTCAATGAATCTCCTACAGTAGCCTGCATGTCCTAGAAAACCTCTCACTTCCCTTTAAGTTTTGGGTATAGGAAGACTCAAAATAATTTCTATTTTTGCAGGGTCAACCTGGATACCTTTGTTAGAAATAAGATGGCCAAGAACCACCCCTGCCTTGCACATTAATCTGTATTTTTTATGACTCAAGGTGAGATGAGCTTCTTGGCAGCGAAGAAGCACTTTTTCTAGATTCTTGAGGGATTCCTGAAATGAATCGCCAAAGACAAAAGAGTCATCCATATATATTTTCACACACTCAAGGCCAGCAAAAAGACCACCCGTTGAAAGGTAGCTGGGGCATTACATAGCCCAAAGGGAATCACTCGGTAAGAAAATTTACCCCATGGACATGTAAAAGTGGTTTTGTCTTGATCCTCAGGTGCAACCTGTATCTGGTTATACCCACCAAATCCATCTAGAAAAGAAAAGTACTTCTTACCAGTAAGGGTATCAAGTACCTGATCAATGAAAGGAAGGGGGAAGTAATCTTTGAGAGTCGATTTGTTCAATTCTCTATAGTCAATACAAGTGCACCATCTCCCTTCTTTTTTCGGGACTAAGACCAATGGAGAGACCCACTGGTTGTCAGAAATAGGATAGATAAAATCAGCATCTAAGATTTTTTGCATTTTTTCCTTTACAACACCTCTCAGAGCTGGGTTCATTCGCCTTTGGGGTTGTCAGACAGGTCGGGCTCCATCCTGAATATAGATATGGTGGGTACAAGTTTTAGGAGGGATGTCTTTCATATCTTCATAGACACATGCAAAGCCATCAAGATGGTTTTGCAACAAATTCACAAGTTGCTCTTGCTGGGAAGAATCCAAGTCTGAATTGATATGCAAGGATTTACTTGGACTAATCTCAATAAGAGTGGTATCAGGCAGGGTAAACAGAGGTGTCGCTAGAGATAGTGGAAAGGGAGGTAGAGAGTCATATCTTTCCTAAAAATATAGACTAAAAATTTGACTCAATGACTCAAAATTGGGGATGGTGTCTAGATTGTTCAAGAAGTCTTGAATCTCACCCTCCTATGAGAATTTAGCATTTTTATGTATCAAGGAAACAGGTTGAGTCTCCTCATCACTACTATAGCCTAACCATAAAGTGTCTCGAAGCTCCTGAATGGATCTAGCAGGTGGATACAAGGTGACCTTCTTCTTGGAATCTCCATGGGAAATATACATGTAACCAGAATGACATCCGATATAAGCATCATCTGTAACAAGCCATCTTCGTCCTAAGATCAAGGGATGTCCTCCCATATGGTTCTTTGGATGAAGCACAATGAAGTATGTGGGATATTCCCAAGTGTTTAGAGAAACGACCACATCATCCAACACCCCTTCCGACTTGATTTTAAATCTATCTGCTAGTTCAAGCACAGTGGGAGTAGGATGAATATGGACCAATCCAAGTTGATCCATGGTTTTCTTGGTCATAACATTAATGGCTTCCCCTAGGTCTATAAGTACATTGGATACAAGGACATCACCTATCTGAACAAAGATAATAGGGTTTCCGGGGTCGGTATATTTCTCCATGTGCATACACCCCTTCATTAACTTTGCTGCTCTACCAACAAATTGAATGGTTTGAGGTTCTAATATTCTCCTCCCTGGCTTCTTGAGATAGATTTCTTTAATGAGTTTTGTGCAAATGGGGATCTCTTTAATAGCTTGGAGCAAAGGTACCTTTATGAAAAGGTTCCTAAGCTCAGAAATCAGGATAGTCTCAGGAATGGGGTCCTTCTTCTCCACAACTAACCTCTCTGGATAGGGAGGTCGGTTGGAAGAAGATGGAAAAGGCTCAGAAGCTACGGGGATAGGCTGGATGGTGTCATCTTTTTTAGAATGGTCAGGAGTTTCCTCCTCACCTTTCTCGTTGATAATCACCATAGGTTGCTTTTTATTTTCTGAGGTTACTATCTTCCCCGATCTCAATTAGAGGTCATTGACTCCAACTGGCATGGACTAATATCTAGATGAGGAAAGTGGGTTCATAGAATGGATCATTTATATCACTTTGTTATTGGGGTTTGGTAAAGGTTGGGCAGGCAGCTGAGAAGGTCAAAATGGTGGAGGCAAAGGAAATGGTGGCATTGGCTGACTTAGCTGAGGTAATGATGGTTGTGGCATTGGGTAAGGTGCATATGTAGGAGGGTATGACTGCATAGGTGTGGGATAGGAATGGTGTGAATGATATGAATGGTTTGGCCCTCTCCAACCTTGTCGACAAGATTGGGAGAGTTTTCCATAATGATATTGGTTCCCATGCTGCTAATGTTGAGAGTGACTATTGTTAGGATGGGAATATGAATGTGCATTATAACCAAAAAAATGTGGTGGAGGTTTAGGAGCCATACCTACACTTACTTGAGGCTATTTTCTTCATGCTCCCATAGCATGCAGTGATTCGGCTTCAGGTTGTCCTCCTTCAAGTATAGCTTTCAGCCCAAGTATGGAGGGACATTTTTCTGTGGCATGGTTCTCTATACAAATTGCACATTTATTAGTTTCTTTAATATTGAGAGGACATTCTCTTAAAATATGCTTTCTTCTACATTTTGGACGAAAAATGTATAATGACTCTTGTTCCTCTACAATTTTTTGTTGAAAATTCAAAGAGTCCATTTGTTTACTAACATTATTCATTATTTTAATTTTCATATTGTCCAGGTTTTTTTTCTAATCCAATATTCATAGCATTAGAAGATTCAATTTTCTTATTTCTATTTTGCATTCCCTTATCGGATCTATATTGGTTCCTTGAGAATTTCTTGCATAAGTCACAGATTTGATCAAAATATTTTTTAGCAATATCCCATTGTCCTAAAAGATTTAAATTATTCCTAGCAGTGTCAGTAAGCCCCCGTAAGAACAAGGTTCTAATGGTACTTAGATCAAATTTGTGCTTTGAACTTTGGAGGATGTACAAGAACCTCTCCAAGTAGTCCTCTAGAGTCTCATCATCATTTTGCAAAATAATAAAGATTTTATCTTGAATATTTCTAGTCTTACAAGATTCCTGATATTTTGACAAGAACACTCTCTTCATTTGTTCCCAAGGAGATATAGTGTTTCCTCCTAGTCCCATGAACCAGTGGAGTGTTGCGTCCTTGAGAGTTACAAGAAACAACTTTAACTTCTGGGCATCAGATGAATAATCATAACTTCTACACAAAATATCAAACTCAAATAGGAAAGAGTCTAGATCTACATGTACCTTACCGTAGAAATGAGGAAGAGTTGATGGTGAAATATTTTTCATTTGTACTTTTGTATCAGGATCCACAATTGGGAATCCAAAAGTGGATTGTTCCTCATTTACCTAATTTTCACCAATTCTTTCTGTATGGACATGGTCTTCCTGATCTTCCATTGTTGTTCTTACACACGAACCGCTCTCAACATGCTGAGAAGGTTGACTAGGGTTCTAATATTCCCCTTCTTCCCCTTTGTGGGTTATGTCACACCTGTACCACTGCTACCAGAGCCCAAGTGGACTGTTCCTGTGTGATGAGTTTGAGTTTGTTTGGACTTTTTGCCTGCAAAAGAAGGCCCAATAGGAGATTTGGTTTCATATTTATCAGTATTTCTATGGCCCCTAGTGGGCTTCGGACCACTACCTCTCTTAGGCATTCATTTAAAAAAAAATGACAAAAAAAAATTTCAATAAAAATGTTTCAACTTAAAAATAACTTGACACCTATAAATTCCTTCAAGCAAATAGAAGCACACTACAGAAAAATAATAGCAGACTCACCCTTATTGCAAAAAAGGAAAATTATTACCAATTCAAATTACCTCCCTCAAAACAGTGCTAAAATGTTGGGTGCAGGAATTGCACTTATGCAAACTCCTCAACACTTAATTGTCAACCCACGGGTTTCATAAAATTAGAGACGAAGCACAGGCAATTCCAGAAGTGGTATGAACTTTTCCTATTCCTAATCCTACTTCTTGAATTAAATGTTGCAGTATCAAATAGAAAACAATCTTAAAGACAATCAACACCAAAGAAATTCTAATGTTGGAATGTAAAAGAATAATTTGTGAGGAAATAAAGTAAAGGAACTTTCACACAACTGGAAGCAATCTTAAATGTTGAAATGAAATACTATGTTTATCTTCAGTATAGATGGCTAACAGTTTAACAAGTGAACCCTTGCAAGATCTATTTCCCAATTGATCTTCCTTCTACACCAAGAAACTTGTTCTTGTACTATTGCAATCTACTTGCACTAGTGCAGGTACAGTACTTTATGTGAAAAAATATATTTTACCTTCTTTACTGAAGACTTATGTCTTTATGGAGATGCTCTAAGCCTCAAGGCGTAGAGCACTTTGTTCCTGTGACAAGAGACCAGCTCTTGCACCAAGACAGAGCTTCCTTCACCAAAGTTTCCAATTTACTTTCGAAAGAATTAAAAGACGCATTGAAAGGAATTTCAATTACAAGCTGGACTCTGAGATAAATTACATGTGAAAAAGAATGCTTTAATTAACTGAACTTTGTTATGAAAGTAAATTTCATAAATAAAAAACAATTCGAATTAATAAAACAGCAGTCAAAGAAATTTTCATGCATCAACTGACTTTCGGCAATTCACTTATAACATTTATGTTCCTTGTTCTTAAGCCATAAACTGCAATTATAAATTAAAGGGTTTGTAATAACGTTCTTTCTTAATTCATGTAAAGATCCTTCAGAAATGTAATTTTAACATTGAGAATGATTACTTGAATGGAAAATGTGTTTGCTTGCAGGAATAAATGAAATTATAAGTAGGAAAGGAATGTAACGCTTGCTCTAAAGTAAAATTGGAGTGTAGGAAACTACATGCACTGATACAAGAAGAATCTTCATGCACAACACGAGCGGAAGCAAACTAAGGCAAAAATTGCAGGAAAGGAATTGCAGGAAGGAAATTGCAAGAAAGTAATTTGCAGGAAAGAAATTGCAAGAAAGAAAGAAACTGAATTAAACTTCCAAACTATGGATCCATTCATGCTTGACTATGAATTAATCTCAGAACTCTGAAATAAACATAAGAGCAATCAAAGCCATGCAACTACAACTAAATGCATGTTCACACAGACTTTTTAAATGGCGAAAGCACAAGGGTAAATGAGTTGGGTTGTTTGGGCCCTATCCAGCCAGCTCGTTTCCCATTTAGGAAATGAAATGATTCAACACTTAATCATGCATGAAATAGAAATTAAACACAACATGAAGAAAACATGGCGCATTCCTTGTATTAAATTGATTAGCAAATATACATGATAGTGCAAGTCCATCCCAGAACTGAGAGTGATAAAAAATTACAAAGTAAACAAAATTATGACTCAAAGAACGCTTTTGGCTCTACCTACAGTCTTCATTATATAAACCCTCTCGTCCTTAGCCATATTCTGCTAATTATAGTCATTTCCTATTCTAGCCTTTCAGCCGAAGGGACTAACAAATGAACTTTGCAAAACCGGCTAATGGTTATAATAAAACGTGGACTTTACTGGATGTAGACCATATTCTCAGCAAGCATCCCTAACTATATGCCACCAATGTCTATCCTCAGATAGTCCGCAATCGAACTAGGAGTTGTGGATCAAAAACGCCTACGTGGAATATCACGAAGATCACGGAGCAGCATCGTTGGCGGTGTAGGAATCTAGCTGCACATACCATGTTAAATGATGATTAACACTTATTTCTTCAATTAATTTTTAGGAAAGTTAAACATAAGTTACAAGAGATACGAAAAGGCATGAAATCTATGTAAAGTAATTAATAAATCTTAATTATGAAATATAAAGTATATGTAGGAATAGATGATTATCTTGGAGTAGTGCAGGAATGAGAGGGTTAAATAGAGATAAAACTGAGGTTAAGGCTTATGGGAATAGGGTAAAAATAGAGCAATTTGGGACACAAACAATCACCAGGCAAAGACACCTCTTCAAGCCCGAAAACTTCCTTCAGCATGTTGACTATTGCTAACTCCACCTTGACTTCTATACTATCTACTTTGAAATTCAAATTAATCAATTTGGTGGTCAAACGATCCACAAACATTTGCAGAAGCTCAATGTCCTTCCTTATTCTAGTGAGTTAACTGATCACCACTGACAATTGAGCATGATGTTCCAAAATAAATTGGTCCCCTGCTTTCGCAACCAATGTTGTGATTTCCTCCTTGAGCAAAGCCATTTGTTCCTCCGTGAGAGTGTCACTTCCATTTGTACTGGAGGATGCCATTTTGAGATTTATCCATCCCTTTATGAGAATCACTTTCAAATTTTATTATTTCATCATGGTCCTTATATTCCCAAGCTACTCCTTACCAACTATTGTGGACATCCCTTCACATTGAATGTGGACCCCTTACCTCTAATCATTCTCAACATAAGCTCACATCCCTAGTATCATTGTTCCATCCATAATTCGACTTGGAATTAAATGTCGCAGATTGAATGAGATATTGCCTCTTTTATCGTTGAAGTTTTTAATTAATGTTAGTTCCAATCCCTTCCACATGTCCCTTATCATGGCATTAATTCCATACTACTTCCATCTGGAGGTGTGTCGATCCTATTGCTTATCTCACCATGCATGAAGGTCCTGTCGTGCATCAACTTGAATGAGAAGTGATAGTGGGGTGTTAAAATTTAAACCTTGTTTATTCAACTCTTTGGTTGTATTCAATCTTTGGTTTCTCTCAATCATGGAATATGATATAATATTGTTTCTTTTTGATCTAGCACTAATGTCCCTTGTTCTAATGTAACTCCCCTATTGGCTTGTTCGTCTCCTAACCGATTATTTTCCCTTTTTACATGGAAAATATCATAACATTCATAATTATTGAAGCATCTTTAATCGTTGGAATATGGGGGAGATCTACCTCATTTTGTTGTTTTAGCTTGATACATCTTTGGATGATGATCGTTGAGTCTCCAATTATACTTATTTGTCGTAAACCCTTTATAGAAGTGATATTTAATCCTTGCAAAAGAGTTCAAGCCTCGGCTTGATTATTTGAAGCATTTCGCAATCCCCAAGCGTACTCCATCTCTATTTTTCCATCAGGGTTATACAACACCCCTCCCACTCCTGCCTCCCCCTAATGCTACATCGGCTTATTGCTTGAAGAAATAATATTATTTCTAATTATGTTTCTGCATGAAAAAACAATTTATTTTCTAATTAGGTAATATAGATGGATGCATATTTTCAAGGTTTCTAAATAAATATCATGAAAAATGAATTTATATGAACTTTTATAATTTTAATGGATAGAAATAATGGATTATTATTAATCATTTATAGTATTGTTGAATTTATTTGAATAAGTAATGATTTTAACATGTGACTTGTCTCAATAACTTATATACTAAACCCTAAAATACTTATTGGGAGGTTGGTGATGACTTTTTGTTATACAAAGTATTGAAGGATAATTTTCTTTGCTATCTATAATATTTCATCTGCAAATATATGTACAATTGGCTTTTATAACTATTTTAGTGATGTGTGTGTGTGTGTGTGTGTGTGTGGAGCAACCTTTCCTTATTGCTTACTACAATATATTTTATGACCTTGTGATTACAAATGTTGTCTCAAATTATGAGTTTTTATCAAAATGGTGGTTATATATGTTTTTTTATTAAAAAAATGGGGTTATATGGTTAGAAGGAATATATTACAGTGTCTTTGAGACAACTTAAATGGCCAAATTTATAGTTAGAAATGCATTTTAACTCTAGGTTTAATGGTATCTCCCCAGGGGCAGCTCAATTGGTGATCATCATGGCAATGAAGTGTTATGTTCCAAGAGATTCCATATTCAAATCCCCTAAGTTTACTCATGGGCTGCATGTTGGGTGTGGTGTGGTTCACCTAGAGTTATAGTGGTAGCTGTCATAATCAACCTCATGTCACATGAGTACAAGACCAACCCAGCTGTTGATCCCTCTTGTAACAAAAAAAAAAAAATAGGTTTAATGTCTTTATTATAGTATTGCACTTTCGATTGTTGATGATAAGAATTGAAGGATATCCATTGCATCTTCTAAAGTGTCTCTTGCCTCTATTATGTACCTTTCCATTAATCCATAATAAGAACATATATATTTGGCTTAAGCAAATAAGAATATATATTATTAGATTATATTATAATATATATAGCTATATATATATAATAATATACATATATATATATAAATATATAGTATATATAGTATCTGCCATATTCTAAGTAAATTTTCCTTATTTCTTTCCATAATATAACATATGATTTGTAGTTACATCATTTTCTTAAATTATGACTTTTGTATATAGCTTGACTTTAATCTAGGTTTGATACTTTTGTTATAGTCGTGCATTGCATTGGTTTTATTTGAACAAACATCATTGATTTTACTTGAACAAACAATTTTATTTTTCCTTAGATTACTATTTGAACATATCTTGTTATTATTAATTAGGTTATTCCATTTCCCCAAGACATAATAATCTTCATATAATTTAAAAGATTAATATTTGGTCCTTGAATTTTACTATTTCGAATGAAATCTATAATCCTGCCAATTTATTCATTTTTATCATGGTTCAAAAAGATAGAAAGGTAAGATGTCCTTTGACCTCTCACATATATTTATTATTAGAGGTTACTTAAAGATTATTTAAATTATTTGTTGACACCTAATCCGAAACGGATGGGTGAACTGGACAGTCATCAAGAAGATGAACTGATCCGTCATGTTTGTGTATATAAATATGTATTAGCTAAATGAATAAGATATCAGTTTCTCTCGCTCATTCTGGAGTTACCCTGGCCTGACATGGTATCAGAGCACAGGTCCCAGAAATAGTTGTAACTCCTGCTGTCCTGAGAACTGCTCAGTCCTGAGCACTACTCTGACATTGAAATGCCTGAAGACTGCGTACCTAAAGACTACGTGCCTGAAGACTGTCGTTGTCTGCCTTGGTAGCGCGTATCTGCATTGAAATGCCTGACAGCGCTAGAAGGAGGGCATTCCGAGAATTGGTAACGTATGGTATGCTTCCTGCGCTGTTATGAAGGATTAAATGCTGTATATGAAACGATGTATGAAGGATTAAATGTTGTATATGAAACGTTGTTTGAAGGATTAAATGTTGTATATGAAACGTTGTTTGGAGGATTAAATGTTGTATATGAAACGATGTTTGGAACCTGCGTGTGATCTATTCACTGCCTGTATTAAAATTGGAACCTGCGTATGGTCATCCATGGAATCGGAGCGTTCATTGTAGCGTTTCAAGTTTGGAACCTTGTTACACTGAAATTTGTCACCATGACTATCTGCAGTTAATATGGCTCCATCAATAGTCATATTATCCTCCTTGTCAAGCCTTATACCTCTGCTCTCCATGTCAAACTTCAAAAAAGAGAGAAAGTCATTAAAAAAACATGTTTATCTCTGGGTACCCAGGTTCTCTCTACCTTGCCTGCGTGTACGCATCCCAAGCTCATTGTACCTGTGTACTTGTACGCTCTGTAAGTCAAGGCATGGGTGCGTACTCCTGTAAAGGTCAAAAGGCGCGAGTTTCATCTTAAAAAAGTTACTTGTGGTCACTTCTAGAGCTTTCTAGAAGAGTTCTTGACGTGTATTGAGCGCCTCCAGATGGTTCATGCACCCCTATGATAGAGGAGCTTATCCCATCAAGAGAGGAGCTACCCCATCCAAAAGAGGTAGTATCCCATTGATGTTGGAACTGAATAACTTTCTCTAGAATACTATAAATACAGGCTTTGGGCCAGAGGAGGGGAGGTTGAAAGCTGAACATTCCAAAGGGTAGATGCTGCTGGAATTAGGACTTCCATTGTTAACTTGTGAGGAGAGATTACTATCCTTCTTGTTGCCATATTGGGAGTGGGTGAGCTTGTCAAAGTAGAGGAAATCTCTTGTTGGACCCTGGGAGGAGCTTGCACAACACCAAGGCTCAGGTTGTAATGGTTCCTTTTTTGTTTCCTTAATACAAATAAGTCCATTCTTTTCAATGATTTGTTGTTAATGAATTATTTCATGTACTCCTTGGTCTATATGATGAATATGCTTTGTTTTATGAAATATTCAGGTGTTATGTAATCGTTTGACTGTTAGTGTATGCAGGTCTTAAAGTGAGGAGGAGCTCATCTGGATCAGCAAGGCTGGACTGCTACAACA
>APFE030405490.1:132095-158992 GCA_000404065.3 Pinus taeda
GAAACGGATGGGTGAACTGGACAGTCATCAAGAAGATGAACTGATCCGTCATGTTTGTGTATATAAATATGTATTAGCTAAATGAATAAGATATCAGTTTCTCTCGCTCATTCTGGAGTTACCCTGGCCTGACATTATTAATACCAACCTCTACCATATCACCATAAGAGATCTACATTAAGAAATCAGATTATCAATAATTCAATGAATACATTTCCAAATTAGGGACTTCAAATTATCTCAAAATGTATAAAGGGATATAAGTGTTGTAATGTTATAAAAAACATAACCTTAATTTTATAGCTTTGGGAGCTTTCTAATCCTTGCATTTTCCATTCTCATCCATACCAATTATATTATGAGGAAGTGAATGGTGCTATCCCATGTTTGAATGAATATCAAAGATATAAATAACGAATTACTTTCTAATGTGAAGTTTAGCTGATGGAAAGAAACAAACTAAAAAATGAATGAGAACATTATGAATTGAGCAAAACGAAATTTTGATCCCTAAGAGCTTTTACATATGTATGGCTGGATATTATTAGGATTGATATGAATAAATAATATACAACTATTTTGACCCTCTATTTAAACTTTATTACAAACTAGTCAATGCTAATTCCATCTAGAGTTTAGTATTGGAATCGACAACCTTTCTTTATGTGGCCTAACACAAAATACTTAATCCAAGGTAGCTTCTAGTGAGAGAAATTAACTCAATTGTTTTTATGATGACTCAACCCAACAATAGACTTGCATTATTCTTATGTGATTTCTTGTCTATTTTGTTAAGATTTTATAAATTAATAGGAAGATAATTTCCTACCAAAAAATGTATTGAACAAGGTTCCTAACACTTTATGTTATCTTGAAATTATTGGAATGATCATTGGTGAAAAACAGTGTACCATAAAGTTATATTGCATGTCACTATTTATGTTTAAATTCACCATTACAATATGTTTCCATTATCCCTTCAATTGGGAGTTATTTTGGTGTATTTTGTAAAATTTGATTATTTCATAATATTAATCATAACAATGTCTATGCTTGTCCAAACTTATATTGGTATTTCCCATTGAAATGTGCACATGTAAGACTACAAAAATAAACTGTCATATAAGAAGTAAATTGCAATAAAATATGTCAATTTGGTTTATCACGGGTGGTTGGGATCCTTCGCACCTAGGTTCAATTCCTACAAGTGACATGAGGAACTGTGATGTAATGGACCAGAACATGTATGTTCCTCATATAGAATATATTGATATTATATGTCTAAAAAATTTGCAATAGAATATGCATATTATATATAACATCAAGAAAATTAATGGTGACATTGTTTACCCAACACAAGAAACACTAGTCATAAATATTCATCCAATGTAAATAATTTAAGTAGAGAATTTGTCCTACTCTCAATAGGGACTTATTTGTAAAGGTTTTATACTTTTCCACGAAAAAAATTAAATGCTTCACCAACCTTAAAATGGACATTGAACACAATATTTGCCTCCCTTTATATACTTTATGGTAAATATCACATCTTTAAAGTTTTCCTTGATCTTGTCTTCATATCGTCAAGTCTTTAAGGAATGAGATAACTAGTGGTTGTCACATTAGCTTAGATACATAGGAATACTTATACTATAAGGTAGTTATCAAGATCTAGTTTTCATATGATTAAGCCTCTAAGGGATGACATAATTAGTGGTTGTCCCCACTAGCCAAGATCCATACGAATAATTGAGTATGAGCTTGCATGTGTTTGTTTGTTAGTTTATCAAATTCTCTTAAGTGTGGTGACATGTCTACCAAAGAAAGTTTACCACTTGTTGTTAGTTGAAAATGACTGGAAATCGATTGTAATTCCTATAAATAAGGACCTTCTCCTTTCATTTTGGAATCACACTTTGGAGTCAAAAGATTTATTCCTTGGCGTCTATATTATGTGCATGCCCTCTACTTGCATCATAATGATATTGAAGATCAAAAATAGAATGCTCTTTGTAAGAAGTCTTTCCATTATGTATGTTCCCTCCTTTCAAAATGCTTGTAATCTGTGTAGAAATAATGCTCTCTCCTTACACCTTAGAGTGATCTTGGAGATAAAAAAACAAAATTCCTCTTTGTGTATCTTTTATTGTCTTTAATATAAATATTTAAGCCCTAGAAGATCACTCTCTAGTTTGTATTCTATATTATTATGCATTATAGCCTTCTTCTATGAATTTGTTACCTTTTAAATCTAAGCATGTGTTATTGAGCTTATTTCGCATTGCTTCCTCATAAGTGGTATCAAAGCTAAGTGTTATATATTGTATTGTCATTGATATCAAAGCTAGGGGGAAACCAATGAGACCCAAGTTGGTATATGTCTAAGGGGAATTCTAGTGAGATTAACACCGAAGATTAGGAGGAGACCAAAGTTAAGAAATATCAAATTCCATTAAAATAAGGTGCAATATAAGTTTGAAGCATGGCAATGTGGATCTATAACTAGCATGGAGTCCCCCCCCCCCCCCCACATCCCAACTTGCATACTAACTAATGGAGGCAAGGGATCCAAAATGCATATCGAATGGTATATTTCCTAGCTATCATGGGCATGAATAATTAGTTTTATAGCCCCCGCACCTTCCCCCCCACACACACACAACACAAGTGGAAAACCACCAGGGACCCCCCACCCCTCCCCGAAAACATTGATATTAGCAGAAATAATAAAAAAGGGGCATGATGACCCAAGGATATGTTATATAGAGGAATTATGGACCAAGGGGGTGTGTGTGTGTTTTGGCCCAAGGAATATTGAACTCAAGTTTGTGGTCCTTAGTGTCAAAAAGCCAAAGGAATAGTATATTGTAAATGTTGATCAATGCCTAGCCAAATCTATATAAATAATTGTGCGAGAGTGTATGGAAAGTAGATTGGATCTGGTGTGCAAAAAATGATTACTTGAATTGGTAATCCAAGAAATAGAGAAATGAAATGAAGTCTAGTGAAGATGTTTTATAATGTGGAGTGCAGAATCATGAGCTTTGTTGTGGTAGAGCCATATCGACGCGTAGATGAGCTAAATCAAGTAGCAAATGGTGAATAATATATCTAAAGTTTGAAAACAAATAGTAATTCAAGTTTTGTGTGAAACCTAAAATTCTTTTATAATGCATAATATTTATACAATTTCTTCTTTTTGAGACACCTTAGCTTATGGGCTCATCTCTTGGTCATTTGGGGCTTAGGTATAGCACCTAAGGGCCTAAGGTTCTCCGCATATCAAATTATAAGCCTTTTCTCGAGTCTCTTCATTTCTTTAATATCTGATATCTAGTAGCCCCTTGTCTCCACTCTTGGTCAGGTAATGTTGAGGACTAGTACCTAAGGCTTAACACCCTTGGAATTCCAAAATCCCAACCTTTGGTAGTGAGGTTCCACTACACAATTTTTCCATATTGGGCCCTCAACATATCCGCAAATTAGAAAATTCATAAGTGCAAGAATATAGAAACCTCTCATATCTTGATATCATGATATCACTTGAATGTTGTTTCATTGACTCTGCAATGGGCTACATTGTCGATATAAGAAAGGTGTCAATATCTTGATAGTCGTTGACTACAAATATAAAGGTTGACCATCTAGTGATCTATACCGCCATATGAGCAATTATAAGTTTTGGAGGTGTAGACGAGGTTGAATCCTTCAATATATTATATTTTGGTGTCCCAAGCCCATCAAGAGACATGAAGGTTCACAATAATAGAAATATTTTTTTGTTAAAAGACCTATTCAAGGATTTGTAGCATTAAAGGAATGTGAGGTTCTTCCTAACATCATGATATAAGCCAAAAATTTGAGGTTTGGTCCCCATCACACCTAATAACATGAGTTTTCTTATTGGTATGTTGACATATCACTCCACCAAGTGTTTTGTAAACAATAACACAATTAAACCATTAATATCTCGATAATCCAGTGGTCTAGGGTCATTGAAAGAGAGAAATTTTCACATCAAAAGAGGGAAAGGTTTCATTGCCAAAGGGTTGAAAAGGCTTGGTTTTGCAAGAGATTTCATTGTTAAGGAATTATAAGGATTTACCCGATGCTTTGATATATTAATGTCTAGATAAATGCTCACTTATATAATAAGGGCATAAGTATAAGTGCTTACTTTAAGAATTGGGTCAAGGAAACACCTATATTGTAAAAGTGCTTGGTTATAGTGCTAGTAAGGAAATCCCACATGGGGTGCTATAGAAGCATGTTTATAAGCAGTTGGTTGTAAGCACATATTATTGAAAATTGGGGCTAAAGGAAGTGCCTCCTCTGATTATTTGAAGTTATTACACTGGTGCAGCATAGTTGTGATTGTTTGGGTGAAGGAAGCCCCTAGTTCAAGATATCATTGCAAAGGTAAGAGTTTAGAGATAGAGAAAAAAATAGAAGCTAGAAAAGAAAATTACACTAGGGTAGGGCAGATTGCAAAACACGTTATAAAGATAAGAATGTAAAGAGACGAGTTGAGCATATTACATAACAATCTAGTAGATTATAGAATTGAGGAATTGAGCAAACCAGAGACTAGTGCAAATTACAGAGTTGACCATTAAAATGCATAAGCAATTTACAAATTAGATTAATTTAGAAAACTAAATATTGATTAGAAAAAAGTTAATTATAAGCCTAACTAACAATTTCATGTTAATCACATGTCAATTATCCTTTTCATTTTCTAATACTTATTGCAAGTTAAGGTATTTTTATGTGATTTTGTTAATAATAATCATTGGACTACTTTTATGAAGTTTTATTACTCTTATACCATGGAATCAAGTTTTCAGAAAATTTAATTAATTATCACTATTTATTAGATGGATGGTAGGAATTTAATCTCCATCAAATATTTTAGAATATCTTTAATAGTAGTCTCAAATCAAAGGTTGAGATTTATCTCAAAAGTAGTTATGCACTTTCTACCATTTTAATTAAACTGATTAATTAAAAAAATATCAGATGAACATGTATCATATGAATATGAGTTATGGTTTTTAGGGCATGTGGTATTAGCAAACCATGTTATTGTAACAAAGTTTATTTACACGTTAAAAATATCCACAATAAAATAGAGGTGAATCTCCAGTATTAAGAAACTTGCTACACGTCTTGTTAAATGTATATATGTTTAATTCATATATTAATTTTTTTATAATTATTATTATTATATTTAAAATAAAGTTATGATTTAGTTAATTTTTATGATTTTTTTAATCTTCACAGTGTGAGATGTATAATGAGATAAGTGTTTTTGATGTTTATTTGTGTTTTATCAACCATTTAGTTATATAGCTCTATTGGTTATCATTTAATATAAATAAATTACAATTTAATAAAAATAAGAAATGACTTTCTTTTAAAAATTAATAGAAATATTTAATCTAAGAAATATAATTTTAACAAAATTTCATTTGTAAAAATAATTTAAATACATATACCAATAAAATATATACCAAATTAATCTTTAAATATTTTTTTGATAATAAGTGGCCAACCTCCAACTAGATGAATTGTATTGATGGGCTTGGTAGTAGTGTTGTGGATTATACGAAATCTGATATCCATGTTCTCAACCATATTGTTAATTTTGACCTCCTAAATGACCACGAGCCTGATTCTGACCATAGACCTCTAACATTCACTCTAAACCTTGACATTCACACTAGTTGCATATAAGATAATTGTGAGAGTCAAAGGCACATTCGTTTTGACATAACTAAAATGGATCTCTTCTTAAAGGATTTAAATAGGGATTTAAATTTCTTAATGTAAAATGATAACTTCAATCAGATATACCATTGTTTTACTACAATCCTTTCCATAGCCATTAACAAGTTCTCTACTAAGGTGTATTATAAAAAAATAATAGAATTTATAACCCTTGTTATGATAATGATTGTAAAATTGCTAAGAAATTGATTAGAGATGCTCCTAACAAAACCATAAAGCTTGAAAAAAAAAATTTACAAATATCTTATCAAAAAGAAGAAAATATCCTCTATAAATAGGAGGCAAGAGCATCTTCTTGACTTTTCTAAAGTTGAACCTAGAAAGTTTTGGAGGAAAATTCTTGTTCATAAAATGAAAGAAAATAATTTGATCCCCTTAGATAAATGTGATATCTATCTTGAGAATATGCATGATTCCCCTGATGCCTTGAGAACCATCTTGAACACTCCTATAGAGGAGGATATATTTTCTTTGGGAGACGTTGAGTTCGAGATTAAGCAACTCACTAAGTGGAAAGCTAGGGATATTGAAGGCTACCAAGATAAAATTTTCAAAATGGGAATGTTTATTCTCATCCCTCACATACAAAAACTTCTCAATTTGGCAGTGAAACAAGGCTTCCATGAGCCTTTGACGCAAAGCCTTATTGTGCCTATCCTTAAAAGTGGGGATAAAAACAGTCCCTCTAACTATGGGACCATTATGATTAGCCACATTTTAGCAAAGTTGTATGGTCTCATTTTGGAAAGGAAGATTAACCTTTAACTTGAAACCCATGGTAAAAGAGCTAAAGGGAGAACTGAATTTAGGAGAAATCACTCAACTACGTACCATCTTGTTACTCTTAGGATCATTGCAAAGGAATGTCACAATAATAAAACTAGTCTCTTATGTTGTTTTGTTGACTTTAGAAAATATTTTGACATCGTTCCAAAAGATAAGCTATGGAAGAGGATAGAAGAGATAATGGCTTCTCTTGGGTTGAGGTTGTTGTGACTAGGCTATACAATAATGAAATTTCTAATCTTAGGACCACTGAGGATTGGTTAGAAGAAATTAAATGCAATATCAGAGTTGATCAAGGATTTCCCTTATCCCCTATCATTTTTGGCATTTACAATTATAAGCTTGAAGAATGTCTAGAAGCTTAAAGATGTGATGGCCTCAGGCTCACTGGTATGGTCATTACTCTTCTCCTTTATGTTGATGATATCATTCTTTTAGCCAAGAGCCATGACAACCTCGACAAGCAGCTTAGAATCCTCTAAGGTTACTCCTCCAAGATGGATAGGACTATTAATACCAACAATACTAAAGTCATAATAATTAAATACAAAAAGATCAACTATGATAATTTCATGTATGATATTAACTACTTGGAGAAAATTTCTTCATACAAATATCTCGGAATCGACATTCATCATTGGCTCAATTGGAATTATAACATTGAGAAAAGGATAATTGGAGGCTAAAAAGCTTATTATGGGCTTCAAAACAACTATAAGTCGACAGATCTTTGGGTATGGAGTAAAAAAAATTCCTCTTTGAGACTCTCATCACATTTGTTATTCTATATGGATGTAAGGTTTGGGGTTGCAATATATCAGACTAGGAATTCAGTAACTCCATGAATATGCATTTTATTAAGAGAAATTAATAATATATACAAGGAGAGACATATTATTGGGATTCATCTTCCAATGCTTCCTTATTTTCCTATTTACAATGTTTACATGAATTTCCCAATCCCTTAGAATTATGCGTCAACATTCCGCCCCCCCCAATCCAAAGGGATATTGGTGAGTCCAAGCATCATTCTAAATCTTTCAAACTTTTCTCTTCCAAGCGCTTTGGAGAAGATGTCTGCAATCTGATCATTTGTGGAACAATGTCATAGATGGATAGTCTTGGCCTCAACATGATGTCGAATCAGATGACACTTTATATTAATGTGCTTGGTTCAATCATGGGACTTTGGGTTCTTGGCCAAATTTATTGTAGAAGTGTTGTTAATCAAAAAGAGGAGTTAAATGTGCTTGTTTCTCCTGCAAATCTTCCAGAATTTTCCTGACCCACACAATTTCCTTTATTGATTTAGTTGTTGCCACATATTCTGCCTCAGTTGTGGAATCTATTGGAACTTATTGTTTATATCACCTACAGGAGACAACTCCTTATCCAAGACTCATAACATAACCTGAAGTAGATACTCCAGTTTCTTTATCCCCATCAAAATTTGAACCAAAGTATCCAATCAAGCTGAAGTCATCCAGTTGTGTATACTTGAGTCCAAAGTCTTGAGTTCCCTTCAAGTACTTTAGAACTCTTTTTGTAGTAGAACAATGACTGTCACAAGGCTTTTGCATAAACCTGGAGAGGATTTCAACAACAAAGGAAATACCAAGTCTGGTAGTAGTTAGGTATTTGAGACTTCCTATGAGTTGTTTGTATTTTGTTGCATCCTTGAATTCTTTTTCTTCAGTGAATGTGAGATTTAAATTTTGTTCCATTGGAGTATTCAAAGGATTTCACTCATCCATGCCAACCCTTCTCAACAGATCTCCAATGTACTTCTTATAAGAGAGGAATATAAACTTTAGATGTTAGGTTACTTCAATACCAAGATAGTAGTGAACATAGCTCAAATCTATCATTTCAAATCCTTTACTCAGCTATTTCTTTATGCATTCAATGTAATTCTCATTGTTCCCTATCATCAGAAGATCATCCACGGTGGAAAACTGAGAAAAAAATGATGAGGTCGGGAGACAGGAAGACAAGCGACTGGGGTTAGGGCATCGAACCCGGTGAATGACATAGGTTACAAGGAACTAGAAGCGACTAGGAAGGTGACCCCATTACAGATCCTCTGTGGCTAACTCATAGTATCCATTAGTTGTTTGTGGTTTTTTTCTAGTTAGTTTGGTCTCCCCTAGATGGTTTCGGTCCTCCACCAACATCCCTGCAGGCAGCTGTCAGCTTGGGGTTTTGACAGTTATGGAGGACAAAGATGTTTATTCCGCGGTTCCTACGAAAAACCTGCTGATATGGTCTCAGCCTGGGACCACTGTGGATGATTATCTATCATTTGACCATGAATTCTCAGCAAAGGTTTAAGCCCTCCCTACTCTCCCATGGCAACGCATACCCTCCATTTCAATTCCTATAGAATCTTCGGCCATTCAGGAATACACAGGCCCTCCGCTCCTCACAAGTTCCTTGGCAGATGTTGAGCACTGGTGAGATCCGGGTGTTCAAACGCTAGGGCCAGATTTGGGTTCGTTACTGTCAGGGGAAGGGTTGGATAAACCCTTGGATGGGTATCTTCCAGTGCAAGAAATTCGGGTGTCGGTTCAATTTGCTCCCCTGGTCACGGGGAACCCCCCCCCCCCCCAAGGCAACTTCACAGGCATTGGAATAATCTCAGGGAATTTTGATAATATAAGGGCAAAAAGACCTACGGCAATGAAAGATTTAGCCACACTTGCAGCAGTACAGGTGGATAGGTCGACGGTAGGCCCGAGCAGCAAATAAAAAGGGGCTTCCAAAAGGAAAAAATGCCTCCCATAGTGCAACAATGAAATCTTCCTCAATCTATCCGAGGACACATCGTTCCGTGAAGCTATGGATTCAGCAGAAAAGGTTCTGGTGGGGTGAATCAGGGGCAGACATTACAACATGGAGAAGCTCCAAAAATTGAAAATGGAAGTCCGGGGGCATCATTTGACGGAACCCCCTCGGGTCAAACCTTTCTTAGGGGATGGTTTTCCCTGTGATTTAAATGTCTCGCTCACGCGAATTGGGCCTTATCCACCATATGGCACATTGATCATGCACCAATCCTCCTCCGAAGGTGGACTCTGATGTTCGATCCAGAACTAAAGAGGGTGGAGGCTGGACCGATTTAGGTATGACTTCCGGGGCTTCCTTGTCACTTCTGGACAGAGCAGATCTTTAGACAGATTGGGGATGCCATGGGTTCGTATCTTACCTGTGATGACTCTTTTACCTCGACAGGAAGAATGGCTTATGCCAGCATTTTAGTGCACATGGGCCTCTCGGATGGGCTTCCGGAGTACATTAACATGCAATGGAGGAATGTTACGAGGAGGTAGATGTTGGACTATGAGGGGGTACCTTTCAGATGTAGGCACTGCCACAAGGTGGGGCACCTATTCAAAGATTTCCCTCTAAAAAAGTGGAATAGCAGGAAGTTAGTGAGGCATACTACTCAAGATTCTCAGGAGTAGGAGGCTCACTCACATGAAGATCCTGCAAGGGAAGAACAACCTCGTTCTTCTGAAGACATGCATAGGGTTGCCACTCCTCGCTCTAGAGGAATAGCCACATTTTCGGGCCTTGGTTTGAGGTCATAGGAACCAGCTCAGAGCACTCCAAGGAAGCGTGGTAGGCCACCTCATTGCCCCCCGCCTCCAGTTCCTGGTTCGGTCGCAGCAGCCTCAAGTGACTCGAATACTTTGGGGAGCGGAACACAGAGGCTGACCATCTTTCCAAAGAAGGCGTGATCCGAGAGCAAGGCATCTGGTTGATCTGTGAACAGATTGATATAGTACACTACCAGTACTATCATAGGCATTTTATGGACATTATGGACTAATCACAGGACTCTGATTTCATATTATTGTACATATTTCTTTTTTTTGTTTATGAACTGATATGCAGCCATTTATATGAATGGCACAATACATGTTTTTAGAAATTATCTCCCTGCATGGATTAAGATAATTTTATTCTATTTTGAAATTTTGTTTTATTTTGGATTCTATTCTCAGAATCTGATTGGGCTACTACCTCCCTGCGTGGATACAGGTAGTGGGCTTTGGTGCTTCTTCAGAAGTTGTTATCTATCGATAGAAATATCGAAATATGCATATGCATCTACAAAATGTAATTTCTTTTTTATTAATGAAATTATGAATTTTCCATGGGAAAAAATCAGAAGATCATCTACATAAACCACAATATATACAATTTATTTCTCAACTTTCTTAACAAACAAAGTTGCATCATCAGATCATAGTGTTTGAAATTGAGTTTCAGAAAATTCTTAGTGAATTTCTCGCACCAGGCTCATGGTGCTTGTTTGAGGCCATACAAGGATTTGACAATCTTGCATAATTTTTGTTCCTAGCCCTTCACAACAAATCCTTTTGGTTTGGAAATAAAAACATTCTCTTTCAAATTTACATTCAGTAAAACAATTTTTACATCCATTTGATGGACTTTCCAATGGTTCTGAGCTGCCAGGGTAAAGAGAGTCTAAATGGTAGCCCATTTTATTGTGGGGAGGAATGTCTCCTCATAATCTACCCCTTCCTTTTATGAAAAGCATTTTTCCATGCTCCTAGCTTTATGTTTTTTGAGTGAGCCATCTACTTTATATGTTTTCTTGAAGACCCACTTGTAGCCTATTGGTTTGGTTCCCAATGGAGGATCAACCAACTTCCAGGTTTCATTCTTTATCAAAGAATCATATTATTTTTGCATCGCTTCTTTCCATTCATCATGAGAATTAACTTCTTTGGAGGAATTTGGTTCGAAATCTGTAGACAAATTTAGTTCACAATCATGAGAAACATCCATATCAACATGTGAATGATAATCATATACATCACCCCCATTATGTTTGGAAGAGCTTCTTGTCCCTATCTTTCCAACCTCATTAGGATGAACACTTTAAAGTATCTTTGTGAGCCATTTTGGATGACCTTCCTGAGATGGCTTGGGTTGCTCAATTAAATAAGATGGAGTTGAATCAAGATTCATCCTCTCGATTCTCTCAATCACATCACTCAAAGTATCTTATTAACCAATGGTTGGAGCTTTACAAGGGGGAGAGAGTGCTTTAGAAGGAGATTCCACATATTGATATAGTATAGGGATCCTCCCTTCAATATGTGGAATATCATTATCAAACTCTTAAAAAAAAATTGCATGCTTAAATCTGTCCAAGTGATCAAGATGTTGCTCAACAACTTGTGAGTCTTGGAAGATTCAAGAAATATCACATCTCTAGATATTATAAACTTCTTATTGACTTCATCATAGAGATGGTATGTTTTGGAGGTATCTGAGTACCCCAAGTAGATACATTTTTTACTCCTTTCATAATGGGTGGAACCAAAAACCCTGAGATGCCTCACCGAAGGAGTGTGGCCATACCACAATTCATAGGGAGTCTTGTTTTTCAAAGCATGATATGGACACCCATTCTTTATATACACAACACATAGAACAACATCAGCCAAAAACATCAGCTTAACATTCTTGGAAAACACCATTGAACATACAATATTTAAGATTGTCGTGTCCATTCATTCAGCTACTCCATTATGTTGGGGATTATAACGCGTAGTTGTTTGATGTTTGATCCCATGCTAGAGAAGATAGATTTCAAATTCATTTGAAGTATATTATTTTCCATTATTAATACAAATAGATCCAATATGATATTTTCTATCATTTTCAATCCACACTTGAAAGTTCTTGAATGTTTCAAAAGCTTCAGATTTGTTATTCAATAAATATACCCAACACATTATAGTGTAGTCATCAATAAATGGAATCATGTATTTATTACCATTTTTAGAAGGAATAGGAATTGGGCCACATAAATAAAAATGAATGATTTCAAGCTTCTTATGTGCTCTAGAATGAGAATCATGGAAATATTGTTTGTTGTGCTTTCCTAAGATACAAGCATCACATTGGTTAAGTTTCCTAGGAATAATTGCCAAACCGATAACATCATTTTTTTCAATTAACAAAGGTTGTCATAGTTCAAATGTCCAAATATAGCATGCCATAAAAGACCTGATAGAAGTGTACCTTCATCATACTGTTAGTTATATGCAATTTTTTGTCCACGAGCAGATGTGCCTTGCAGCTTTAAGATTCTTTCTTATTTTATCCCGGTCATGATAAGTGAGTTGTTTGATGCTTTTCTAACCTCAACCTTTCCATAAAATATGTGAATGGAGTGTCCTTGATAGTGAATGTGGACCAAAGACAACAATTTTCTCGTCAAATTTGGTAGATAGAGAAAATCATGTAAAAGAAAGTCTATAAGACCAGGCAATTTGAGCCTGATGGTGCTAAGCCTTGATGGCTTGAGTTTTGACTTATCTACAAAGTAGATTGCTCCATCAACATTTTACTTTAGGCTTTTGTGATTCATATTATGAAAAGTAAGAAAACTTTTGATAAAAATCACAACATCATATTTTTTTCGATGTGTTTCAAACCATCCAGTGTGGTTCATCATCAAGACAAGATGAAGAGCAAGATCTTGGCATCAACTTGAATAGATGAAGAGAAAAAATTTAGTTGTTATAATGTAATGGTTAGTCAAATATAACTGTTATATTATAACAACTAAGAAAAATTCTCTTCATCTATTCAATTTGATGCCAAGATCTTTTTCTTCGTCTTGTCCTAGCGATGAACCATACTAAATGGTTTGAAATGCGTCAACAAAACTCTGATGATGTGATTTTTACCAAAAGTTTTCTTAATTTCCATAAACATTGTCAGTTAATTCTTCAAAGAAATCTATTCTAAAAAACATGTGGAAATTTTCTCCTAAATCAAGCAACCAAGCATCTTTCCATGAATCAAGTGAAGCACTAAATAAGTCTTCAGCTACTCCAATGTTGCAATGTGCCACAACACAATGAGCAGACTTGGGTGCTTTTCTTTTCTCTTTATCTGATGATTTTCATTTCTCTTCATCCCTGTCATATCTAATCCTATCCTATGAGAGCTTACATGTTGAAGCATCATGCCCATTTCTATTGCATCATATGCAATGAATATCAGGTCTTTCTCCTTCGAAATGTTTGCCCTCGTTGCCTCTAAAATTCTTCCTTCCTCGTCCTCTTCATGCACCTCTTCCTCTATAAGAATATTGTCCAAGATTCTTCTATTTTTATGCAGGGCATAAAAATTCTTCAGGAGATTTAGAAGCTTTCATATTCTTCCCAAAATCCTTCTCTCTTGCGACAAACTTGTCCACAACAGAGTCAAAAGAAATCTTTGAAAGTTTGCCACTAGCTTATAATGACTCAAGATAATGGGAATAAGTGGGATACAATGCCTTGACAAAAGTAGTGAGAGGAACATCCATTTTAACACTAGTGTATCCTGTGTCATGCATAACAGATCTTATTTCAAAGGCTAAGGAAATGGGATCATCATCCTTCAAGTCTAAATTAAACAGTTTGCTCATCAATTGAACAACTTCTAGCTCAGAGTGTGAATCATATAATTCTTTCAGTTTCTTTAAATCACCAATAGAATTTGTAAATGGAATAATATGACAATTCAACTCTTCATTGATTTATGCTACAAGCAAGGCATAAGACTTGTTGTTATTTTTCTCCCAGTTGGAAAGCTCTCAATCAGAGGCGGGATTTTGAGGAGGTTTACCTCCTTCACCTTCACAAACTTCTTTCCACAACTCATTGAAAATCAAGGTGTGATTTATCTTCTTGGACCACTCATTGTAATTCTCTTTCCTAGTGAGAACTACTCCCACTATGGAGATGAGTGAATCCATCACAAAAAGAGACTATTTTCTTTCGATTTCCAAAGCAGTCACAACCTTTATTGATATTTTCTAATTAGATAAAAATTTGATTTCATTGTGGATGAAAAAACTTCACTCTTCATTATACCAAATATTTATTTTAATATTATATACATAATATATCACCACTTCTAATATAATATACCACTCATCACATAAAATCAATGTAAATCAATGTAAACTCACTTTTCATATCATACCAAACTTCATACCATATATATCCATCACAACATACACACTTCCATATTATATATCATAGCTCCAAAGCATGTACCAAAAACAACGTGGCATACCACACATTTCAAGAGAAAGTTATAGCATACGACCTTCAAAGAAAACTTTCATAGTTTTCACAAACTTTTCAACGCACCAAATTCATGTGCCAATGAAGAGATTTTCACCATAAAAAAGCATAGCATCAAAACAATCCAGCGCCATTACATGCTCTCCAAGCACAGCGTAACATTCACGATTTTGAAATAACAAAGGGATAGAATATGGTAGAGAAAATAGGAGTTACAACGGAAAAATGAGGAGTTGGCTATGATACCATGTTAGGCTAAGCATTGAGTAACTCCACAAATATGCATTTCATTAAGATAAATCAATAATATATACAAGGAGAGGGAGACTATTGGAATTCATTTCCCAATGTCCCCTCATCTTCCATTGCTCCATATTTCCTATTTACATGAATTTCTCAATCCGTTAGGATTAGGTGTCAGCACAACATATCTAGAGAATCATGGAGGAAGATTGAGCTGATCCAAAAGAAATTTATAACCTACAACCTCAAGATTAAAGGAAATAATCCCTACCTTATCCTCTTGATTCAAACCAGTGTTTCCCCCACTAAAAGCCTAGTTATGACTAGGTATCTCATGTATAAAATGAATCTATACAACATGGAAGCCAAGATGTTTCCTAAAATTGCTTCTAACTCTAACGAAAACCCTCACCTCCAGCTCAAGCAAGGTTGGCATAAAGACAGTCAGTCTTGGCTAGAATATTGGGGGGTAAAGGAGGAGATCATCTTGGAGAATAAGGATAATATTAAAAATAGTAATGCTTCCAAATTAAAGGATAAGTTGTGGGATGATAAGGAGTCAGAGGGAAAAAAGGTAGCCAATTTATTATAAGGAGGTGATCAACCCCAATTTTGGGAACCAAAATTGTCGTTCTATCTTGACCAGTGCTAAGAAGAAAATGAATATTGCAAAGATAAGAGATAATTCTCATGAGCTTCAAAGTGAAACCGAGCACTGGTCAATTCCCAAAACACCTTGGGACAAAAGAGTCTATCACCTTTGCGATACTAAGAGTGTTGAATATGAAAAACACTTTCATTTGGATTTCCTAGTTGTTACTCACATTCGTTCTAATTTTCAAAATATTTACCACACTCTGACCTTCTTGACTTGTTAAGTCAACAAAACTATGGTAATCTAGGAACCCTTGTCTCCTTTCTTTTTGATCATAGAAATGAAATATTAAAGCATCTTAATTAATCTCTTACTTTCTTAAGGTATGATAAACCATATTGGTTTTGGTGGATGTTAATTATCATCATCAACATAAAAAATTATGAAAAAATGAACAGTTAGCTTACGATGGGAACATATAAATATTATTAAATAAATATATTTTAATGTAACCACTCATGGATATAATTAGAAATAAAGGTTGAAGTTTTAATATGGAAAATTAAAATATACGTCATAATCATGATTATCTTTTTACACATAGGATTGCTATATTGGAAAAATAAAAATAAAAAATTAAATTAAATTAAAATTATATATATATATATATAATATTGATGTTTTAAATTTAAGTAAAATAACACATCCATAAAGAGGGAATTACCTATATATATATATATATATATATATATATATATATATATAATATATAATATATATATATATATATATATATATATATAATATATATATATAATATTGATGTTTTAAATTTAAGTAAAATAACACATCCATAAAAGAGGGGAATTAAACCTTTAAGTACATGTTTAAATAGTTATGGGATCATGTGGTTTATTGTTAGGGAAACTAGATTAATGGTAATGCATCAAACTCTTGATTATTAAAGTTTCAAAATTAATTTTAAACCAAAATGTACATGAGATCTTGTCCAAAACTTGACGACATCTATCCAACCAACATAATTAGACTGACAAACTAAAGATAAGGAACAAAAAATTGTTGAACTAGAAGAAACTCATGGGAATTAAATGGAGCCAGATGGTTACAAATTTATGGTCTCTTTGCCTTGTTGTCTATAACTCCCTAGATCGAGTGGGATGCCCAAGTGTGTTTTAATCCTTTCCATTTTGCAACCTAGGTCCTTCATAACTAGCTAAAGTCCATCCAACACAAGAAAAATCTAATCTCTTGGCATCAATTTTGTTTAACAAAACCTTCCTCAGTAAGGACTTCATTTTCCAATACAAATCAAAAGTATGTAAGTATTGATTTTGCCTCCTTTTGGTGTTACTAGTGTTCAAGATCAATGCAACTACTTCGATAGCAATATCTGTGTCTAAGATACAACCTCTCTTGCAAACAATTCCTACTTTTCTTCACCAAGTTCACATTGAATGGAAGGTAGAGTTTGCTCCTAAGAATGGTGAGCCAAATATTTTTCCTAAAAGAGGCTCTCGAACCTCCCCTTTCCTCATAATACGCTACTACATGACAACAACGAGCATGTTGGCACGTCATTATTGTGACATGTGTCTCATAATGAGACTGTAACATGAATAAACCAAATAAGGAGAGATATGGTGCTTTAGAAGAAATTAGCAATGATAGTACTGGAGCTATCCCATATGCCCTACTATAATGCCCCATACCCAGATTTATCCAATTTCACCGTTCTGCTAAGGTAAACATGATACAAGATGTTATTATGATATGACCCGACCTCCAAGCTTTGGTTATGGAAGCAGGGCTGACAACTGAGACTTGCTGACCACAAATTGAAATCCTACAAGGCTTACAGGACACTCAAGGGCTAAAGAACCACCCCAAGTGACCAAACCCTGAGTTAGATAGCTTTTTCAGTGACCTAGACTCCCAACTACATGCACAATCCTGCATAAGTGTGGTTTTGACCCTCCAACCACATGCAAAAGCCTACTTGAGTGTGATTGTAGCATAAAACCCTCAGTTTAGAGGGGGTGGTATCAAGATCTGAGCCATAATTCAAGGCCAGCCTCCAGACCACCTGCCAGAACTTCCTGATACTTTCCATAATGATAAGTAACTTAATGGTAATGATACTCATACAGAACTTGAACAAGGATTTGACTTAACCAAGCCCAACCATGATAGTCATTTCGTCAAACATATGGTGAACATGTGAACTGCGAGTCATGAATTCATATTTGAACATAGGAATCTGAAACTTATCTAAGAATCACCAAGAATGTCTAACGCTCTCCCATAATATTTACAATAACACTTGTTAGCCCATGCTTTCATTAACCATTGTATACTTATCAAATCCTGAATAAATCTATAGCTAGAACACATTACAAATCCATGCTTATAATGAACATGTAACCAAATTACTAACCATGACATAATAACCATCAAATAATCATAATAACAAGCACAAGCACTCACACAATACAATAGGAAAATAAATCTTATTAACTGATGCAAATTCCAACCAAGTTAGGGAATTCCATGTACCACTTGACCATAGATTGGGATGAACCAAATCTTTCTTTTAGTCAATCACCCTCATGCCATATTCCAAGCATGAATGTGAGAACCCAAGACATAAACAACCAGGGCTTTCTATAGATTCAACCACCTCCACCCTTAGTCTACTGTGATCTTGGAAAAATTGGTCAAGAGATCACCAAGCCCAAAACAAGCTTGGATGCCTTAGAGTTTCATCACCATTACCTAGAGGAATTTTCCCGTCTCCACGCACCTGTTGAGGGCTTCCTGGAGATTATATCGCCTCCACCCCCAACCCTTGGGAATTTTCCCTAGACCACCTCACTTGGTTCCAAAACTTCTGGGAATCCAAACCTCAACCAAAAAAGAACCCCATCACACCATTGCTATATGGACCAACCATTCCTTGTTGCTTACTACAATATGTTTTATGACCTGTGATTACAAATTTTCTCTTAAATTATGAGTTTTTATCAAAATTATGGTTATATATGTATTTTTTTAAATGTGGCTATATCGTTAGAAGGAATATATTATAGTGTCTTTAAGACAACTCAAATGGCTAAATATATAGTTAGAATGCATTTTAACTCTTGGTTTAATGTTAGCCCCCCCAGGGCATCTCAATTGATGATCATCTTGACAATGAAGTGTTATGTTCCAAGAGATTCCATATTGAAATCCTCTAAGTTTACTCGTGGGTTTCATGTTCGGAGTGGCGTGGTCCACCTAGAGTTATAGTGGTAGCTGTCAGAATCAACCTCGTGTCACGCGAGTACACGACCAACCTAGTTGTTGATTCCTCTTAAAAAAAAACACTTTAGGTTTAATGCCTGTATTATAGTATTGCACTTTCAATTATTGATGATAAGCATTGAAGGATATTCATTGCATCTTCTAAAGTGTCTCTTGCCTCTATTATGTATCTTGCCATTAATCTGTAATAAAAACATGTATATTTGGCTTAAGCTAAGATATATATATATATATATATTCTAAGTCATTTTTCCATTTCTTTCCATAATATAACATATGATTTGTAGTTGCATCATTTTCTTAAATTATGAGTTTTGTATATAGCTTGTGGTTTATATGCATTTTTTCAAGTTATGAAGTTTTAATTTTATCGATTTTAATCTAGGTTTGATACTTTTGTTATAGTCTTACATTGCATTGATTTTATTTGAACAAACATCATTTATTTTACTTGAACAAACAATTTTATTTTTCCTTATATTACTATTTGAACATATCTTGTAATTTATTAATTAGGTAATTCCATTTCCCCGAGTCATAACAATCTTCATATAATTTACAAGATTAATATTTGTTTTAGAAAGATAGAAAGGTAAGATGTCCTTTAACCTATCTTACATATATTTATTATAAGAGGTTACTTAAAGAGATTATTTAAATGATTAATACCAGCTCTACCATATCACCATAAGAGATCTACATGAAGAAATCAGATTATCAATAAATCACTGAATACATTTCCTAAACTAGGGACTTCAAATTATCTCAAAATGTATAAATAGATATAAGTGTTGTAATGTTATAAAAACCATAATCTCAAATTTTAGAGATTTGGGCGCTTTCTAATTCTTGCATTTTCCCTTTTCGTTCATACCGATTATATTATGAAGAAGCGAATAGTGCTAGCCCATGTTTGAATGAATATCAAAGATCTAAAGAACAAACTACTTTCTAATGTGAATTTTAGTTGATGGAAAGAGACAAACTAAAAAATGAGTGAGAACACTAAGAATTGAGCAAAACGAAATTTTGATCCATAAGGGTTTTTACATATGTGTGGCTGGATATTATTAGGATTGATATGAATAAAAAATATGCAACTAGTTTGGCCCTCTATTTCAACTTTATTACAAACTAGTCAATGTTAATTCCATCTAGAGTTTAGTATTGGAAGTGACAACCTTTCTTTATGTGGCCTAACATAAAATACTTAATGCAATGTAGCTTCTAGTGAGAGAACTTAACTAGATTATGTTTATGATGACTCAACCCAACAATAGACTTGCCTTGTTCTTATGTGATTTCTTGTCTATTTTGTTAAGATTTTATAAACTAGCAATTGCATTGCATCGAGAGGTGCAAATGAATGCTGAAAGCTCAACAATCTAAGAACAGAAACAAGGGGGAAAAAATGAAATTCTAGCCATGGGAAAATCCATATCATGATGGGACCTTCAGACCCATGATACAAATTTCTGCGAGCACTCGACAATACTTTACCGAGTTCCTAAAATCCCTAATCAAATGTGCAACTCCCTTTCTTTCCAATCTCCTACCCTAGTTCCAATGAGCATTGGGAATTGCACTAGTGGATCCTTTTCAATGTAACACATGGCGACCATTCCAAGTTTGTCTCATAAGGATAACCATTTGGTAGTTACCTAGAAATGGTTTTTCAGGACTCTAGTTCTATTTCTAGTGGATGGCTTGGCACCATTTTTGAAAGAGGAGGTGACTAACTTAATTTGAGTGATTTTTAAATTCCTCTTTTTTAACTTTGGAAAATTTGAGGTTTGGGAAATGATTATTTTGTACTTTTGAAAAAGTTGACCCCGTTTATAAGTTTGCATGTGAGAAGGAACTATATTATTGAACAAGAAAGCTGAAGTTGGAATTCTTATTTGTTGACACAAATTAGTTATTAATGGAATATGAGTTGATTGCATGAGTTTTGGTTTATTTATGGAGAGATCAAGCCCCTTATTTCAATGGTTAAGTGGAATTTTGAGAAATATTTGTTGTTTTTATCTAGTTATCTAGCAATTTTGCAACATTTTTCCTCACGTTAACCACCTAACAGTAGTTAGATTTTGCATGAACGGGCCACCTGCTTTTGGGAATCTACAAAGCTTAGAGAACGTTGAATGGCATTATTTTCAAGAGTTCTATAAGTGAGCAGCCATCATCATCATCCATCCTTCCTTTCTCTCATTACTCCCTACACCTCTGCGCAGTACATAGATGATAATATTATAGTCAATCTTGTATTTTATGTCCATGATGTAAACAATCTTTTGACTAATACAATGATGGAGTTTGACTATGCAATTTCTTTACAACTCTCTGAATCAATGGATAAACAGTGTTGTGTTTTTGCAGTAGTGTGAGTGATAGTTAATATCTTAGCTTATTCTAAGACCATCATGACCTATCAAAGGAAAAACTAAGCAACTGACTTTCTTATTCAATGAGTAATAAATAAATGACAAATTCAGTCCTTATAATCAAAAAGGAACAACATTTGTATATAATGGCATAAATTACTTCTATATGGCCCTTCACTTCTACAAAGCCAAACAATCATGTAATTTACTTCGAGACCTAACATTTGCAGACTTTTACTTTAAACATTATTTCTTGTAGGCTACATCCTTGGATCCAAGTTTTAAAATCTGAAGAGGGCATACTGGAACATAAAACTAGAGTTTATGCTCCTAACCTATTCTCTTGGGACAAAATTCCCCTCTAGGGCCCTGATTTCCTTTCATTTCCTCTATTATGGCTCCTTTTACCATGTGTGGAGTTGTTGGACCTAGCAGCTAGAGGTCTCTTAATCATTGATGGAGCCTAGTGAACCTAGTTATAATATTATAGAAACTTTTATTTTTCATTTATTTTTCTCTGAGTTTCGGTAATCTATTTATGAGTGCCTTGAATCTAGCATTCTCTATACAGCTTGTTGTTTTATCGGAAAAAATGACTTTGTGCTATCCCTCTCCTCATGATAGGATCTGATAATAATAAGGATTAGGTACAAATGGCATACTTGAACTTGTGGTCAAGAAAAATTTTAAAATTTCAGCATCATGACTATACTGGGAAACAACTAATGGCAACTAACAACAATGTACTACAATCCCTTTCATGGTTAGCTCACAATCCCATTATTGTGAAGACTTTTCAAAATGTTCACAATTCCATAATATCTTTGTCATGTCTTTTGTTACAAGCATCTGCATTCTCTAAGTCCGTCGTTAGGATTGTGGCCACCACTTCCATTAACTACTGAACCTTCACTTTGTTTAAGAATCTAATGGTTCGGGGACATGGAGTGCTTATCCGTAAGGGCCTTGCATTTCTAAGTGAAGCTTAATGCTACAAATTTTTTAACATTATAACAAATCAACAAACCCTACTAGTTGTGTCTGAGACAAGCCTGAGATGATTTCGAGGCCGAAACAATCGGGAATAATCACAATTTCGTTCATCCACCTGGCATCCGATCTCCTTCTCTAAAGCTAGAGACTTGTATACAACCTCTACAACAGTGATTTCCTCTTCCAACAATTTTGGTTTCCCCAAAACAATGTCAAGAACCAAAAAGATGATGAAATGTATGGCGTCGTTGTCCAAGCGGTTTGATTTTCTTGTGAGAAATGATACAAAGGGGACAACAGGGGCATCATTGGATTGCAATGGGAGGAGGAGAGGACAAAAAAATTCTTAACATATACATTACAAAAATTGGCCCCTCCATTACTTTGTTATCTTTCTTGTCTCTGCTAAAAAGGGCCAACACAAACTTGTTTATCATTCATCAGCATGCCATTCAACTTATCTATTGCATTCTATGTTGATTCCTCTTGTTCAAATTGAACAAAACCATATCCATTAGATTTCCCTTATGAATCAGTTGCGACTTTACACGATGAAATAGGTCCAAAAGATGAAAAGGTATCGTGAAGGGCTTTGTAATCTATCATTTTATCTAAATTCTTGATAAATATATTTGTTGTTCCACTTTTGCGGATACTTGGATCTCGATGGGAATACATTATTCGGATAGGCTTTACATTGATAGTTGTAAAATTTAGCACCTTTATAGCCCTAAACGCCTCTTGAGCAGTCATGCAATTGACATAAGCGTAGTCAAGGGAGCATCGCGTGATCATGTCCCTGCAGAGCTGAATGGACTATACATTGACCACCTACTTGAAAACGTCATAGAGATGCGCTTAAGAGACATTAGCTTTGAAGTCCCCCATGTACAGTGAAGCAGACCACTGAAACTGAGTGTCTTGAACGGTGATGTTTGTTGAAATATGGCAACAATGTTGGGTTGTGTTATATTCTTTCCACATAGTTAATAGGGGGTTTGAGGGGTACCCGTAACCCCACTTTATGGGTTGTGTTATATTATTTCCACCTATGGTTTTGTGCATGATTTTCGCACATGTTTTTTGGATGCGATGGTTTTCAGTCCATGGTATTGGATGCGATGGTTTTTCGTCCATGGTATTGGATGCTTCGGCATGTATAAATATGTATAGTAACATTGAAAGGAACAATAATGAAAAATCAAGCTGGTAGTCCTGGTTTTGGGATCCAGGGGAAAATCTCTGTGCATATGTGTTTTTTATGTGTTATGCTTTCGCATTATTTATTTTTCTGTGATTTAGAATTCGTATGCAGGTAATTTATGTACGGGGTTAAAACCTACATTTGGTATCAGAGTTGTTTTGGCTTCAAGGGGACGCCTTTGTTGATGAGGGGTTTTGCTCGGGCCTATGGTAGACCTTGTTCAGTGGGAGATCTGCGAGATCGATTCTGGTGGTGAAAGAAGATGGCGAGCAGCGGAAAGATAGAGATTGAGAAGTTCAATGGTCAGAGTTTTGAGTTGTGGAAACTCAAGATGGAGGATCTGTTGGTGGATAAAGATCAGTGGATCGCGGTAGATCCGGGTACTAAACCAACGGGAGTGACCGATGAAGAATGGACGAAGTTGGATCGGAAGGCAAAGAGCACAATACGATTGTGTGTGTTAGATTCAGTATTGTTGAATGTATCAGGGGAAGCTATGGCGAAGGCTTTATGGGACAAGTTAGGGACTTTGTACCAATCTAAGTCTTTGGAAAATAAACTGTTCCTACGGGAAAAAGCTGTATAACCTGAGGATGAAATATGGAGACTCGGTGACAAAGCATCTGAATGCATTTAATACTGTGGTAAGTCAGTTATTATCTGTTGATATTAAAATTTCAGATGAAGATAAGTGCATCAGTTTGTTGTGTTCTCTACCAGACTCGTGGGATAGTCTGGTTATTGCAATAGGTAGCAATGCAACTGCTTTGCAGTTTGATGAAATAGTCTCAGCCTTGCTGACGGAGGAGATGAGACGGAAAAATATGGACAACCAGAATGGTGATGCCTTGTCTGTACGAGGACGGTCCCAGAACAGAAACAAAAATAAGTCATCGAGTGGGAGATCTAAATCTAGAGGGAGATCTAAATCTCCAGGAAAACCTACAAAGGTGGTGTGCTGGAAATGCGGAAAGGAAGGGCACTTCAGAAGGGAGGGTAAATCTAAAGCTCCTGATAAAGGAAAGGATCTAATGATGCTCCTTCTGCAGAGGTGAAAACCACCTCAGATGAATGTGGGAGTGTACTTGGCTCTTCAATACAACATTAGATCGACATGGTGATTGATCTCAGGTGCATCCTTTCACTTTACTCCCCATATGAAGAGTTGTTCTGGATTATGAAGCCTCATCATGGTGTAATTTTTTTAGGAGATGATAGGAAGGCTAGAATCATTGGTCGCGGAAAAGTAAAGTTGAAGTTGCAAGGTGGAAGGGTTAGAACCCTTCCGGGTTTTCTGCATATTCCTGCGTTGGCCAGAAATCTGATTTCTGTAAGCAAGTTGGATGATGCAGGTGTAAAGACAGTGTTCGAGAAGGATACCTGCAAGATGGTTCGAGTAGCACTGGTATTGATGCGGGGAGTTCGGATTGGAACTCTGTACAAGCTGCAAGGTAGCACTGTTGTTGACGGGTGCAATAGTTCTATGGTTCCTGAAAATGGAGCAGAAAATCTAGTGGTCTCTGGAGAGAAGACCATGCTGGGGCATCAAAGGCTTGGACATATTGGAGAGAAGGGCCTTCGAATACTTCATGGTAAAGGTATGGTAGAAGGTATGAGTAATAGCTCTCTGGATTTTGATTTCTGTGAAAATTATGTATATGGGAAGCAGAATCGGGTGAGTTTCCCCTCTGGCGGTAAGAGGACGAAACAAATATTAGAGCTTGTGCACAGTGAAGTGTTTGGACCTGTGAAAGTTCCATCACTGGGTAAGTCTGTGTACTATGTATCATTTATAGATGACTTCTCAAGGAATACATGGATATATTTCCTTAAGAAGAAATTTGAAGTCTTTGACAGGTTTAAAGAATTTAAGGCTCTAGTGGAAAACCAGACAGAGAAGAAGATAAAGGTGCTAAGGACATAACGGTGGAGAATTCTGCAGTAAGGAATTTGAAGAATTCTGTAAGAAGTGTGGTATAGCACGGCAGAAGACTACCCCATATACACCTCAACAAAATGGAGTCGCAAAAAGAATGAACAAGACGTTGATGGAAAGGGCAAGAAGCATGCTCAGTAGTGCCAGGTTAGGACAGGAATTCTGGGCAGAGGCGATGGAGACAGCATGTTACCTAGTCAACAGATCACCTTCATCAGCGTGGAGGATAAAACTCCACAAGAAGTATGGACTGGTAAGAAACCATCTCTTTCACATCTGAGGGTATTTGGATGTGATGCATATGTACATGTTCCAAAGGAGAAATGAACCAAGTGGATAATAAATATGAAAAGTGCATATTTATTGGGTATAAGGATGGTTTAAAGGGTTATAAGCTTTGGAACCCAGTAACAAGGAAGGTTATGTACAGCCAAGATGTGGTTTTCAGAGAGGTGAAAGATGTTATCAAACACGAAGTCCAACCAAAGGAACCTGAGAAGATAGAGTTTGAGCTAAAGGAGGAAGAATCAGACTCTACAGTAGAGGAGAATCAGAAGATGAAGAGCCACAAACTCCCTGTGAGAAATCAGCCAAGAAAGAAGGCAACCGAAAGGTATAGCCATCTACTTTGTCAAACTTGCTTTATCTTTACGATGATGATCCCAAACGTGAAGAAGGCAGTGGATTCAGAGGATGGAAAACTCTGGAAGAGGCATGGTTTATGAAAGGCATCTTTTTGCACAAAAATGAGGCTGGGAGTGGTGGAGTTGCCGGTGGAAGGAAACCATGGCAGCAAATGGGTGTTCAAGAAGAAGACAATGCAGAAGGGAAGGTGGAGAAATACAAAGCTCGGTTGGTAGCAAAAGGTTATTCCCAGGTGCCGGGAATTGATTTTGGTGATATTTTTTCTCCTGTTGGCAAGGTAACTTCTATTAGATTACTTTTATCTGTTGCTGCTGCTTTTGATTTTGAGGTAGAACAGATGGATGTGAAGACAACATTTCTTCACGGGGATTTGGAAGAGGGAATCTACATGAAGCAACCTGAAGGCTTTGCGGTGAAGGGTAAGAAAGAACTAGTATGCAAGTTAAAGAAGTCTCTGTATGGGTTAAAACAGTCACCAAGGATGTGGTATCAGAAATTTGATACATTTATACGGGGACTTGGCTTCACCAGAAGCAAAGCAGATTATTGTGTGTATTTTAAATTAATTGGTGACCGTGTTATTTATCTGGTCTTGTATGTTGATGATATGTTGTTGGTTGGAAATGACAAAGAAATTATCCAGGATTTGAAGACCCAATTGTCCACCAAATTTGACATGAAAGATCTCGGTGCTGCAAAATATATTTTGGGCATGGAAATTAAAAGAGATCGGGCAAGAGGAAGCTCTAGTTAAACCAGAGGAAGTATGTCGAGACAATACTGCAAAGGTTTAATATGCAGGATAGTAAACTGGTGAAGGTTCCTATTCCTGTAGGTGTGAGGTTATCTGATGAACAGTGTCCCAAGACAC